>VZUI01055622.1:0-11270 GCA_013401135.1 Cettia cetti | reverse complement strand
ACAGATCAGCTATTTTCTAATGTGTTAAAAAAAAAAAAAAAAAAAAAAAGCAGTATGTAAAGAAATCTATTTTTTCAAGGTGTATGCATAGTGCTGAAGATACAAAAAGTTCTGATGAATTGTCCGGTGTTATGTTAAACCTAACAAAAAAACCTTTGAAGAAAACAAATAGGAAATCTTTCCAAATGAGGTCAATTAAAGAGTAGCAGTGAGCCTAAGAAATGTAAACCCAATAATTGCTCAAGTGCCATTTCTTGCTTATTCAGTTTTTAACCAACACTGTAGAGCTGACTGCTCCAGGGCCTGTGTACATGTGTCTGTGATAACAGCACACTTGATCCTCTGACGCATTGCTGAAATTGCTTTCCTGTTTATTGCTGTATTTACTTTTGATCCCTAATGGAGAAGGCACATTTAGTGTTCTGTTGTGTTAGAGATGTTAAACTGAAACATTCTGCTTTAATTGCACAGACAGGAGTGGTTACTGCTCAAACACACAGTAAAATGAGTCTCCTCATAAAGGTAAAATCTTTGTGGGGAAGTTTTTCATAAATAATTGAAGTAAAAATAATTGTAATACTTACTAATGGGAATTAGGGGACATAGGCTTACAAACATGGCAATATGTTTTGCAGAGCTAGGAAAAACTGGAGTAAGGTTATGGAATAAGATGACAAAGTGTTTTATTTTTCACTTGTAGGCATTTTAAATGCCTCCTTTTGATGTCTTATCTCAAACTATATTTAAATGATGAAAATTAAGAAAATTTATTTAAAATTAATTGCATCAATAAGTAAAAAAATTCATTATACCTTTTTAGTACACTATCTCGCTATATTTAGGTTAGAATAGGGTTAAACATACTGCCAAGCCCTGTTTTCTTGATCCTTTCATACTCTGACTTCCAGGAGAGACAGAAGTATTCAAAAAGTAGAAATAGAAAGCTTAAGTGGTCAGAGTTAATTTTGAATTTTTATTAGAACTGTAATAATAGATCAGTCTCATGGGATTTAATAAATATTAAAGAAGTACATCTTCAATTTGTAAGATTATTTAAATGCCCAAGAATTACTGTTTTCTTATGAAACTTACTGAAGCGCTACATGCATGCCTCTCTGAGCTTCCTTATTCATGTTTGGGGTTTTCTAAGTAGTAGTAGCATTTGTAGTAATACTACTAAGAAGAAGAAGAAACAAAGATATTCCATGACCTATTTTATATCATCAAAATATAACATGACGATGAAGAGGGGAATGTATTTGATAAATAAGTATTTCAAGGAAAGGGTAGGGAGACGAGAAAAAAGTTTTTCCAGTCTGATAGCAACTGAGAACCATTTATACATCTGATACCCTAAAACAAGGAGATGATAGTAACAAATCACACACACAATTTCTCTGTACCTATGTACTTTTCAGATACCATATGCATACTATATACCTTTAAAAATTAAAAAATTGCACTGATATGCTTTATATAGTAAAATAATGCTTTGTAGTGGTATTTTTACAGTAAGCCTAGATAAGGAGCTGATTTCTATTTTAAACATAGGGTTGAGATTATTTTAATTTTACATATACATGCTGCATTGTTGTCTTGCAGCCTTAACAAAAGAAGAATTTAGTATCTGTGTTAACTGCTGAGCCAAAAATTGTCCAAGTCATTTAGAAATGGTTACTGAACATTCTGGGCACCTCACATGCAGCTATCAATGTAATCATACAATGGAAAGATGTTTTGTGTGATATTTAAGGACAGGACTTTGGAATTTAATGTTACACTAAAACCATTCTCATGGACAAAAAGAAATGAGATATACAGAACCAAGACAATGATGTTAATCAAATTAATGTTTCAATAGCACAACAGTGTTCAAAATTATCTCAGTAAAAGGGGAAAATCTCACCATTTCCATACAGAAACTTTGCTAATTTCTGTCTCTTGGCTACAGTGTTGGGTTCACCTTTCCAACAACTCTCCATGTTGTAGTACGAACAGTTCACATTTTCTGTGGAAACACGGGGAAGAGGCATAAGATGACAAGTTCCAGCCTCTTGAGATTTTCACTGGGAGAATGATTGGTGTGTATTCTGGGGATTCATCCATGTTCCAGATGGGCTGCAATTTATTTCTTTGTATTTCCACGTTGCAGTCTTCTTCCTTCTCATTGCTTCTCATCTGAAGCCTGGAAGGTTAACCATCTTCTCCCACATCTGGGGATATAAGAGGTTTTGCTGGGCCTTGCTCAGATATAGTAACTTTGAAGCTGTATCTTCCAACATCCAATGGCCACCAAAGGCTTCTTAAAAAAAGCTAAAAGCAGGACCTGGGCCAAGGCCAGTCAAGACAGGTCCTGAGTTCCTGCACTGCCAGACCAGTACAAAACTTGGGGCTTTTTACTAACACATTAAAAACATATGCCTTGTGATACACTGGATGATCATTAACTGATTTATTTTTTACACTGTTGTAGACACTGTGGCAATCTCATAGCTGACATGTTCCAGGAAGTACGGGAGCAAAATTAACTGATAGTTCTGAAAAGGGTTTGTCAGATGTTTTTATTATGGGTCTTATTTGCATTTTATCTTGTATGCCTAAAATCATGTTTGTAAATATAGAGCAGATACTTTCTATTCTTTCTTTATTCTGCAATTGACATTGAAAGCTAAGTGAATGAAAATATAGTCACCAAATTTGTAATGCTTATTTCAGTCTTTGCTTTCAGCTCCCTGGGCTGCAGTTAGAGATTTGTGTGCAATAAGAACATATTTTACTCCAGTGTTTTGGTTTGTTTTGGTTTGGTTGGTTTGGGTATTTTTTTACTGGGCTAAAGTTCTGGTGTTTTTGTGTTCTCTTGTATTTTCAGAAGAGAAAATTCAATGCTGACTTCCAGCTAACATTTTTCCTGAAGTGGTATATGCTTACATAGTAAGGTAAGTAAATTTCTTTAAGTTTATCCATCATTCTTTTACATCTAGATAAGGATTTTGAGAATCACTATCAACATGTATTTTTTAAAAATGTTCTTTTTGTAAAAATTCAAGCTATTAAGTCATCTATGACTATCACTATTAAATACTAAATTTATATTTAGGCATCTAAATACAAATACATATATATGGTATTCAGACTTCCACATCCTATGGTTATTTCTGTGTATGGTTAAGAGATAAGTCATGCTTGATCAAGATAAGACTCCTTAACAGTTGTGTATCATGTTCTCTTATATCATGGCTTAGAGTGGTATTCTTCAATTCAGTGCTTCCCTTGAAACCATGCACTGCTCCTGCATCTCCCTCCTTCCCACACCTCCAGCTGAGGGCTGAAGAGGAGAGGTCAAGGTAAAACTGTTAAAGGTCATGAGTTCAGATAAGAACAACTTATTGGAAACAGCAATGACGTAAGAAAAACAAACACTAACAGAAGCAATATTAATAACAAAAGTGTACAAAAGATAAAAAGTGATTCAAATGTAAAATGTTCACCGAAAAGCCCAAATCAACTGCTGTCTCACTATGTGACCCAGCAGGACCTGCTTCCCCCACCCCCAGAAGATGATGTAAAGAATAATCTGCAGGTCCTAGTGATTCTCACTCATGGCTACTTCAAAAATTAACCCAATCCTGGCCAGAACCAAGATTTCTGTACCATCTTTCACAGTACCCATCTGGACAAAGTGTCCAGCACAGAGCTTGATAAACACATCATGAAGTGGGAGAGCAGCTGGCTCACAAGATGTGCACAAAGGGTTATAGTTAATGGGTTTATATCAGACTGGTGACCTGTCACTAGTGAGGTTCTAGAGGGCTCCATCTTCAGCCCTGTGCTCTTTAAAATCTTAAATGACTTGGAGTGGAAGGGATACTAACCATGTTTGCAGAAAACTGGAAGGAGCTGTTGACTCCCTGCGGAGACAAATTAGGCACTGGCAATCACCAACCATACAAAATTTAACATGGAAAATTGCCAGATGCTGTACCTGATGTAAACTTTGGATGTGGGAAAATTGGGGATTAGAGGCTGGAAAGTGGTGCTGCAGAAATGAGGTGTCCTGGTCAGTAGCAAGTGTAACATGATTCAGCAGTGCCCTGGCATCCAGGTGGGCCAACCCTGTCCAGAGGGCATCAGGCACAGCATCATCAGCCAGGCAAGGGAGGGGATTGTCCTGCACTGCTCTGAGCTGGGGCAGCCTCACCTCCAGTGCTGGGGGCTGGTTTGGTCACCTCCATAAAAGAAAAACAAAAAGCTGTTAGGAAGTATACAAAGGAGGACAACAAAGGTAGTGAAGGGCCTTGAGGGGAGCCCTTATCAAGAGTGGCTGAAGTCACTTGATCTGTTCAGCCTGGAAAAGAGGAGCATGAGGAGAGACCTCATTGCAGTCTGCAACTTCCTCATGAGAAGAGAGGCAGATACTGATTTCATCTCTTTGCTGTCAGGATTTGAGGGAAAGGACTGAAGCTGTGTCAGGGGAGGTTTAAGTCAGACATCAGGAAATGGTTTCTCCCCCAGGGAGTGCCCAACCACCTTCTGGGGGTAGAACCAGCTCCCCAGGGAAGTGGTCACATCACCAGCCTGACAGAGCTCAAGATGCATTTGGACAGTGCTTTCAGGAACATGGTGTGACTCTTGGGAATAGTGCAGTGTAGGGTTTAGAGTTGGACTTGATGATCCTTCTGGGTGCCTTCCAACACAGCACATTCTGTAATTCTGTGGTCTTAAAACCAGGGCTTGAAAATGAACTTTCGGGGAACATTAAAGCTTAATCTTTCATTGGCTAAAGTTTGAATGACTACATGATGCTACTTAACTACAAATACATTTCTAATTCAGTTACTCAAAAGCTGTGTCCTGCTACAACTCAGTAAGAGGAAAATTATCATATATGAAAGAAATCTTGATGTATGCACCTTTATTGAGGTATGGGTGTCAAAATGTGCAGTCTAAATCCTGATTAAAGAGGGAAACCCTGCACTCTGACTGATGCCTCCTCAGCCCTGATTTCTTCATAGGTGCCTAGCCCCTGCTACAGTCACTTCCTATCAGAACCCGTGTCTGTGCCCCAGTGTGAGTCCCTGTTGCTTCTTTTCCCCCATCTAACTTCGTCTATTACATGTACATCTCAGCTGAGATTGTTTAATCTAATTTCCTCCTTTCTTGGGTAGGAACCTGCTATATTTTTTTTCACTAAAGTAATTCAGTGGCTTCATTCTGGTCTAAAATGTCATTGCAAGATTATTTCTGGAGTAAACATTTTGATGTGAGTAAAGTGAAAAGGCCTATCCCGTGTGCTTCCTTGTTTGTTTACTATTGGTAAGTACTTAACAATTACAGAGGTCCTATCAGTACTTTTAAGGATGTAATAACATTACCATATTAGATGGATATTTTCTGATGTATTTCTGTAGCTTAAAAGAGCTTTTCTTTTACTCAACTAACTGCAACTAAAAATCACCTGAAGCCAATAAATTTCTGGAATACTTCTCTCCCCCAGTTCTTGAATTCTGCTGCCTGAAGAGAAAATACAAGGGTATTTCTAGCAATGGATATTCAAGAAACAGACTTTCCAAAAGGCAAATGAAAAATAGACCACAGAAATAATCATAGTGCTGAAGAGGGGTTCAATTTCTTACTATTGCTTTTACTTGGTGCCTGCTGTGCTCATACTGTGCTGTTTTGAGAACACATTATCTCCAAGCACTGGTACAACCCACAGTCAGGTTAACAACACATTTCTGTTACCAGCAGCCATCCATGCTCAGCAGATAGTGTTAATAATCTACAGTTGCCAAGAAGGAGTAACAGATGAAAACTTATCTGTAACTAGAGAAATCCATAGACCAATTTGTTACATATGCTTTATCAAAATTATTGGTTTCCAGTTTCAACTGCCTGTGAATAATTTTTTTTCATTCTAATCCACAAAATGAAGAGCATTTTGGTGCTTGCTTTTGTTTTGTGTGAAAATAATCTCTGCTTTTTTACCTAACACATCTGGAGGACATTGCCCCATTCTGCAAAGGGAAAAAAAGGAAGGCTGCAAGGTCCAAAATGTTATAGTGGCCTGGCAGAAGAGTTTAAATAATTTTAAAACTAATGCATGAGTTGAGAAATTAGACATAGAAGGACATTATTTCATTAATACTACTAAACCAAGAGTAAGTCTGACTTGCTAGTAAAAATGATTTCTTTGAACCCTTTTTTTTAATATGATAAAGCTCAATTCTCTACACTGAGAGCCTTATTCTAACAAAAAAGAACAAACTGTATATACTAAAGCAAGAATATGTTATTGGACACATTAATATTTCCAGAGCACAATATCATCCCAAATTATGTCAGCAAGACATAAAAATATAATTATTAATATTTGTGTTCTACTTGGCAATGGTACCAAAACATTTCTTGTAATAAGCATGGTGAATGGACTTATATAGCATGTTTTGCCCTTTATTTTGTAAATGAATTTTCGCATGGTAGCTGGTTTTTGTTTTCCAAGAATATGGTGAAAACTGCATTGAAAGTAGTACAGACACAGGTCACTTGCATGATCCTGTCTGAAATAAACTGTTCTCAGATATACTGTATTTTACATCAACTGGTTGTTTTCCTCCATCTCCTGTAAGCTAACCAAATAAAGCTTATTATCCCAGATTTTGGCTTATCCTAAAGCTTATTATCCATATCTTTTAGCTGTGTCTCCCTTGTCTACAGTTTATGAGCACTGAAGATTAATAGAATGCTCAGTGTTGAAAAGGGGAAAAGTGTGCAGCATGAGGGCTGAAAACTGTCATTTAAATGAGTTGTTATCTCTTGGATATCCCTTCTTTGAAGAATAATGAGGTACCCGCTCTTTCTTGTATAAGACTGCTTTTTATGGAAAGTAAACTGTACTTTAACTGTACTGTTAAATAATTTTCTTGAACAATTACTTGCTTTGTATCACAAAATGGTAACAACTACTGTTTGAAAACTACTAGGTTTGTTTTGGTGCCCCTTCATATCTGTCAAAAATGAATTTCAAATCATATTCCTTAATCAGCCCCTTGTGTATAGTTAGAAAGGAAGCATTTAAAACTGATCATAGAAGAGAATGTCTCTACAACTTCCTGTTTGCCTCATGTATCATCTCTCTATGGTTAGTTTTTTGGAAGCAGATGTGTCCATTGCATTTGACAGATATGTTTAACTGTTTCCCCTGCATTTTTTAAACTCATTCAGAATATATATTTTACCTGAAATCACTCCATAGTCCAGCAGAAGGCTTTGGAACCAAAACAGAGGATTTCTAATACCAGAAGCAGAATGTATTGCCTGCTAATGTTTAATTTTACTGTCATGTCTTTTGCTAATTTCGCTGTTTGCAGTTTTTTCGTATTGCTTCCATTTCCGGTTCTAATATCTTTGGGTATAAACATCACAGAGTCTCCTAGCTTGTTATATTAGGCCATCAGATCATGCAAATAATAATCATAGTTTCAAAAAATGCTTATACAGGAATATAAAGGTAGTTCTCTTAGATACCTTGCCACAAACAAGGGTGACTGAAACAAAATTTGTCTTTCATGACGCTGTTCTGCCTAACCAAACGAGGGCTTCATTTTGGGTTTCATTTTCATAGTGTTGTCTTTTCTGAATTCCACCTTTAACCTTGCTGTGTTAAATTTTAAGATTTACTTTCTGAGACTCTGGTCTTGCAAACAGTCTTAGAACTGTGCTCTCATAACATTTCTCCTTTTATTTTCTGCTAGTTCTCATTGCCTAGAAATCCATCTCATGCAATTCTTCCTCTACCTTGTCTACATGCCTCCACAATGTGGTTCAGTGTTGCGCAGAAAAGAGGTGGAAAAACTTCTGAGTTTAAGAACTGCTCACCTGTTTCACTACACCTTATATTAAAAACATGCAGCTCCTGATATCACACCAGCTATATATAAGATATAATAAATGTAGCCCATTAATTTGCTTACCCTGGATAATGTGAGTGCTTGTTGTCTGAAACAATATGTCATAACATCCTAAACGTACACCTTGTGACTGAATTGGGAGTACTAGCTCCCATTGACTCAGGAAGAATAGAGACTGGTTACAGCCATAACACTGTCAAGCAGGTTACTTCTACCTTTTTCGAACTCAATGATCAGCACACTAATGTAGTATAACTATTTAATTTTTTTTATAATTTTTTTTTAATTTTTTTTTTTTGCCAGTGGTACAGTAATGATTGTAATTGCTCTTAGCCAGCCATAGTTATGATGGCAACTGTGTCCTGTGATAATGATACAGAGAGCATGGCCTGGAGGTCATGTAGGTCAAAGAATTATTCTCTTCTATTCCATTCTCATCAGACTAGATCTAGATTGCTGCACCCACCTCCGAGTCCCCAGGTCAAGAATGATATTGACCTGTCAGAGTGAGTCTAGAGAAGGACAAAAAAAAAATGGTCAGAGGGCTGGAACACTTCTGTGTAGAAAATGTGTGAGAGCTGAGGCTGGTAAGCCCTGAAAAGAGAAGGCTTCAGGGAGACCTTATGGCAGCCTTTCAATACATAATGGGAGCTTGTGAAATGGACTGACACTTTTCATCAGGTCTTTAATGACGGACAAAAGGCTACTTGGACTGAACCATAGGATAGGTGTTTTTAATATATGAGGGTGAGACATTGGGACTAGTGGTCAAAGATTTGTGCATGCTTGACCACTGGAGGTGTTCAAGGCCAGGTTGGACAGGTTATGAGCAACTTGACCTGGTGAAAGAGATTCCTGCACATAACAGGGGTGTTGCTACACCAACCCAAAATCTCCTATAGCTCTATGAGTCTATGATATATAGTTTAAATGGAATATAATAGCAAAGATCTTGAAGGCATGGTCACATTTTGAGTACAGTTAATCATTAAAAATTCATTGATGATTTCAGGTCATTAAAAAACATAGCCACTGAGGAACAGGGCGGGGAAAAATGGGTTGTCCTCTATGTAAACAATGCAGAGCAAAATGCTGAAGAGACACAGTAGATCAAGATGATAAAACACCTGCTGCTGCCTTCTAAAATAATGACTTTTAGATATCCTGTAGCATGAGGCAGACCAAACCCTGACATCTAAGACCATCAAGAACCGTATCAGTAAACAAGATGGGTTTAGTTATAAGGTGGTGTGCACTAGCTGAGTATGACAAGGAGTCATTGCTGTAGTTGTCATGACTGATGGGATACAAGAACAAACTATTAGTACCAAGTATGCTGTTAATGTGGAAATCCACTGGAGCTTAGTTTGGAAGCTTAATTTCAAACACACATAAGCATACTGAATTGAAACTAAAACAGTGAATGGTCTTTTCCAAATCACTCGCGTATATTTGTAGGATTTCTGATTTGTGGGATATGACACTTCAAAACAGCAAAGATGAAGCAAGATTTTTCATAGAGTATTGTGATTTCAGTAGTATGGAAAAGTTTCAATGACCTATAGATCCCGATCTGATTGGATTTTTAAACATACTTTTCAAAAAGTATAGTGATGTCCCTTCTTTAATCCATACTATTACATAAACTAAGTGACCTTTTCAGGAATTTTGGTTTGCATGGTGTTTCTTCTCTTCAAATATGGATATTTTAAAGTAGAAATGTGATCATATATATATATCTCTTTCCTCCCACCTGTTTTTATTTTGTGGTCAAATAGAAATTATGAAAAAGGAAGAAGTCAGTAGAAAAGGCATCCCCAAAGTGTGAGAATTTTCCCAGGTTCAAGGGTAAATGTACTAGGGAATACTTTAGTCTGTGTTTAAAAGAGTTATTTACTGTCTTTACCTACTCCTTTAAAATCAGATGCTGTTCTTCATTAGTACATGTTTTCCAGGATACAGCACTGAGGTTCATGCAAATCCTGTTTTCTCTTTTTTCCCATTAAGCTCTTCAAAAATAAAATTGATTTTTCAACAATTATTGTCATTAAAGTGTTTCAAAAATATGGCCCTAATCAAAGAGTTGCAAAAATATATTAAATATGGGAAAATTACATGTTTGTCTCTTGATCTGTGAAATAATGAGCAACAAAAGTTCTTAACAGTCCATTGTTTATATTTAGAACTGTCATAAATAGAATTGCAGAATAAGTGCAACATGGAATATTTCTTTTTTGAGAAATAGATAGATTGGATAATAAAAAATGGTCTCTTTCTTTAAATAAAATCTTTTTTTTTAATGAATCTTTGTTTTAGTTACTGTTGCAATGGTTACAGCAGTTCAAATCTTAAACAAATCCTAAACATCAAATTAGCCAAATGATAGAACCTAATTTTTTTTTCCAATTCCAGCACCATATGTAGACATTTTTTCTTTATCCCTTTATTGAACTACTGCTTTCTTTACACACTGTTCTCAATATTTACTTGAAGAAAAAGCTATTAAATTGTCATATTCAAGTATAAATAAAAATGTGTTTCAACTTAAACCCTTTTAGTCCTATCTACATAGTTTTAATGATCATTAATGTTTTCAGTTACTGATTTAAGTAACTGATTCTCCCTGAGTAATCTTACTAGTTACCACAATCATATTTCCAATGCTTTTGAAATTATTAATGTGTTTCGCTTAAAATACTTTTATTTATAAGATGATAAGTGGATAATAAGCAACTGATAAGGCAGCTATTTTATGCTGGCTACTGGACACCCAGAAAGTTCAGTGTGTACATATATCATAAGGTATATAGATGTATATTATAATGTAATTATATGACTTCTGGCTTAACTTTTGAGAGTTCTGAGACTCATTTTTTACTCCATGCTGTGGATAACAGTGATTCAGGTGTTGGCAAAAAGAAGATATGGAAATTATTTTCAGGACACTTGTTGCTAATAGTAGTTCAGGTTCTGTTATCCCCAGCAGAAAATGTTTCCATTTAGCTCTGCCATAGTAAAGCGTGGTTCTTCAGAACTGATATTAATAATTAAGGAACAAAATTTTCAAACTATAATCATTTCACATGAGGATTTATAACTTAACTTCTCTGTCAGAAAATAAAATTTCACGTTTAATATCTCTAATTCTATACTAAAATCAAAGCAAACAAAAAACCCAACCAAACCTATGGGTGAGTGGACTCATGGCATGGCCAAGGTCGGTCATAAGAGTGATACTACATGGGGGAAATTAATATAAATATTATACTTATAGAGAAAAAAGAAAAAAAAGAAAAAGAAAAAGAAGAAAAAGAAAAAGAAAAAGAAAAAGAAAAAGAAAAAGAAAAAGAAAAAGAAAAAGAA
>VZUI01055619.1:0-13955 GCA_013401135.1 Cettia cetti | reverse complement strand
AATAAAATAAAAAATTAAAAAAAAAAAAAGAAGAAGAAAAAAAAAAAGAAAAAGGAAGAAGTTGCTTCAGCAGAAACAAAAATAACCCTCTCCAAAAGCAAATGAATAAGGTACATCATTATTCTCAGGTATAAACAAGTGCAGGGGTTTAAACTGGAGGCTTTTTATAGCTGAAGTGGAAATAAATTCCACCAAAAAAATATTCTTCTGAAGCTCAGCTCCTGATTTTTTTATTTTTCAACCTTAGTAATTTAAGTGGCATGTGCTGGATTCTGGTTTTGTCCTAAAGGTATTGGTTTAATATTTTATAACATAATATTTAAAGTCCTGAGGAATTCAGAATAATTTTAGTATCCACGGGAGCAAACAAACACATATTGCCTGCATACCTAATAGTCTAGTGGTTTACTGCAATGAGAAACTGCCCACCACATTTTATGGTTTAACCTCAGTGCTTAGCTTTTTATGGGTTCAAATGAGTTGAGTTCATGTTTCTCCAGGATATTGTTTTCTCACACTTAACCTGCACAGTTTGCTCACTGCTTGGAACATCCTTTTGACATAATGCATTTTAAAGACCTGTTTATAAAACTATGATTTCATGGGATATGAAGAACAACATGACCATTTTTTTGGTCACAGAAAATTACTGAATTAAATCTTATATTCTTCAAGAGGACAAACTCTATTGTTTATGAGAGCATTGTGTGTACAATTGGGGTGCTGCCAAAGGGAGCAAAATAAAAATGAAGGCAAATTTTTCTGAACGGTATTTTAAACCTAGAGATAAAAGATGCTCTCCAGATGCTATACAGCCACCAAAGATTCAAAAGAACAGGAAGGAATGGACCAATAATCTTTATTTTTATTTGCAGGGTTTTTTTTGGAGAAGTACTTTTCAGTAAGGGCTTTATCAAGTAGAGGTGAGGTGCAACAGACAGGTGCACAGGACTCATTGGGACTGCACAGGCAAGACAGGATGCTGGGTCACACTAACTGCAGTGGAAATCTGTGCTTGTTTCTGGCCTCTGTTTCCTATCTTTTGACCCCAGAAAAAGGAACCTGGTCAATTTCTTCAGGTATGCTATATAGTTTACCTGACATCTTTTAAGCCTGGGCAAAAGCTGCAAATCATGATATAAGACTAAACATGAGGAGCTCTGTGGTCCCCCAAAACCAAGCGTTTTTTGAGAAGCCCCTCCGCATAGTATGCCTTTTGACTACAATGTGGATTCCAAATGTAGTTTTATAAATTACATTTATAAATGCGTTCTGAATATAAATTTTGAGTGGTGAAGGAATTTGAACTTTTTCAAGCCATGCAGTACTCATTCTGATTCCAGCATTCAGCAAGTAAAAACCATGTAACTAAAGAGAAGACTTAACAATTTCTCCTAATTAATGTCTCTGTGAAGACATCAGACTGTCTTCAGGTACACAGATATGAGAACTTCCGAAAATGCTTTGGGGGGTTACATGGATCTCTTCCTCCCAGCTGAGAGTTACTAGTGGTTTTCTCAGCCCAGTAGCACTCCATCATTTGGCAGGAAGAATGTGAAGTTAGGTAAATATATTTTCAGCACATCGGAGTCTGCCCTTTACAGCAATG
The DNA here is from genome assembly GCA_013401135.1 of Cettia cetti. NCBI lineage: Eukaryota > Metazoa > Chordata > Aves > Passeriformes > Sylviidae > Cettia > Cettia cetti. Next base: position 12,346 of record VZUI01055619.1, on the reverse strand, counting down.
TGCCCCTTTCTCAGTTAGAAATCCAGGGAAGGACAGTCACTCAGTCACTCCAAAGACTAGATAATATCAGGGGTCATTTTAGAAGGTGTTTCAAAGCTGCTGCAGCTCTCCAGCAAAAACCTGATCCTCTCTCATGAAGCAAGCAGCCAGGAGGGAAAAGTGAGGGACTTTAAAAAAATGAGGGAACAAGACCTGTAAACAAAACTTTGTTTTATTTTTCTTAATTCTCTCATCAACATTTTTCATTTATTTAAAACATTTTCATTCATGCTTATGTTAACAGATGTTTTCTTAGTACAGGTGCTCTCCTGAAGGACAACTTCAGTGGAGGTGTTCAATTCAAATTATAAACAAGGCATGGTTTGTATTGTTTTGCAGGGAAGGAAAAAAAATATTGCATCAGCTGACTTTGGGATGTGGTGTGCTCTCTATCATTTGACCTCTTTAATCCAAGACTGTCTTTCTAAAAAAGATATCTTAGCTCAGATAATTATGATCTTTATGCAGAAATTACTGGGTAAAATTCCATTGCCTATGTTATGCAGAAGATCAGAGTGTACAGGTCCTTCTAGACTTTAACATTTTGTAAATCCAAATTCTAACACATATAATCTTACTTACAGACTTCCCCAGGGATTTCTATAAAAGAATATTTAATTTTCTTTTTCTCCAACACTGCTCATTTACATTACTCCAACAGTTAACATGCTGTTCCTCAGTGCTGTGCAAAGATCAGTCATGGGAGAGATTTCTGTAACATGCTTTTAAATTTTTCATGACATGATGCAAACCAAAGATTCTTTTTGCTGGTTTTTAGTCTTTGGAAAATACTAACCTGCAAGGAGAGTGCAGTAATGATGGAAAAGCAAGTAGTAGTTTGAGAAATACAGTACTTTCCCCTTCTTAACTCAGGACTTTTAGATTATGCTCTGGTTCGATTTCCTATACATTTAAACTTAAAATTTAATTAACCGAAGTTTTACACCAGAATTGTGCTGTTAACCATTATAGTTTTAATGAGAAGCAAAATCCAAAGCCAGACCCACAATAAATAGTTTTGGGTGCCACAATACAGGAAAGACATTGAGCTGTCAGAGAGTGTCCAAAGGAGGGCCGTGAGGAAGGTGAAGGGCCCTGAGGGGAAGCCGTGTGAGGAGTGGCTGAGAGCACTTGGTCTGTTCAGCCTGGAGGAGACTGAGGGGAGCCCTCACTGCAGTTACACCTTCCCTCTGAGGGGAAGAGGAGGGACAGGTACTGTCTGTTCTCTGTGGTGACAGTGACAGGATCTGAGGGAATGGGCTGAAGTTGTGTTGGGGAAGTTTAAGCTGTATATCAGGAAAAGTTCTTTACCCAGAAGTTGGCTGGACATTGGAATAGGCTCCCAAGGGAAGTGGTCACAGCACCAGCCTGGCAGAGCTCAAAAAGTGCTTGCTCTCAGGCACATGGTGTGGCTCTTGGTGTGTCCTGTGCAGGGCCAGGAGTTGGACTTGATGATCCTTTTGGGTCCCTTCCAACTCAGCGTATTCTGTGATTTTATGATTCTGTGAAATAAGTGGAAAATATAATATCTGGAGCAATTTCCATTCTTTTAAAAGTCCATCACAGACACATAATAACATGTTAAGTGCTCTACTCTCAGCTGTAAAGTCTCATTCTGGTGTAACTCAATTTCATAGGAGTTTTTCACTAGAAATCAGTATTATTTACAAAACTTTTAAAGGCAATCCAGACATGCCATATTCCTTTTGTGTCTGTGGGGGAAACATCTGCCTCTGGAACCAGATATTCATTCTCCTCAAGCAGCATCTTTGCTTCTTAGACCTGCCAATGCTTAATCACGTTGTCTTTCTACATGGTCTCTTCTGCTGATATGATTTCTACAGCAGTCCTATAGCAGTTTCTGTAGTTTCTGCTCTTCAGTCCTCAAAAGGTCTATGACAGTGAGTAAAACAATGCCACCAAGTCAAGATTTTTGTATTCATTACTGATTTTTCATGACTCTTTGGAAAAGCTCTTTCTGGCTTAACCAAAAGCTACTTCACTGGAGCAGGCACAGAAACTTCCACTTGAAAAAGCAGAAAACCTTGGAGCAGACACACCTCCCTACAGCCCTTTCAGACTGTTGTGCTGGAAGGTACAGTTTGTCATACTGTAACTACTAAGATACCCCATGCTGCAGAACAGCTGCCAACCCCCTGAGTTCCCCATAACTAAGGATGGAGGTGATAAGAAGTATAAAATCTCGTGAAGGTTAGGATTTTATGTGAGGTTTTTTGATGGTCTTTGTAGGTCCAAGAATTTGATTTTGTTCAAGCTATGCCAGGAAATTGTACTTGTACTTGGATACAATATTATATAGACAGATGCATAGACAAAGTTGTGTTAAACAAGAGCAAGTACAGAAAGAAATCACCATGGTAAAACTGGACAAAAAAAAAAGCACTGTGGGTTTAACTGTAAATTTATTGGAGAGGATAAGTTAGGGGTTTAATTGTTCCTGGTTTTCCCCATCTCATGTCCTCACGTCATACTTCCATGTCATCACAGAGATAACTCATACAAACCCAGGCACTGTGTGAAACCATAGCTTGTCCCCAGTGGTTTCAATGCTACAGAGAAGTCAGTGTTGCACCAGAGTCAAGGCTATTGTCCTTGCACTCCCTCAATCCATTGCCTATCCTTTCCTGATTAGCAGCATCAGCCCAGTGCACCTGATGCTATCAGACATAGTTTGCCATGTAGAATTTCACTTCTGCGGAATTTCCGGCTAACTCAGAATTCCGCAGCCATAGAGCAGCAGGCAGGTATGACAACCACTGCCTGAGACAATGGAATTCTTCACTCAAAGGCGTTGAGGTGGCACAACGTAAGTGAGAATAGAAAAGAGGAGTCCAGCTGGGTGAACCAAAGAGGGTGTTTATTCCCCCAGATCCTGCCCAGACAGAGCAAAGATCTGGGGTGTGCATGGCTATTTAAACAGGGGCGGAATCACAGGGGTGGGGATAACCTACAGCCAATGGGATTAGACCCGAGTGGGGACATTGTTTCTGTCAATCAACCCAATGTCCAATCCTGACCACAATGGAGGGGATTTCCCAAGCTCCAGCCTGCAACCTTCTAGAAGGTTGGAAGAGGCTGAGCCTTGATTGCCAGGGCTGGGAGGTAGGGGGCATTAGGATTGACAAATGGGAGGCCATGGGACAAACCACATGGCGTACAAAGGGAAAAAACCATTTGAACCACATAGAACAAATATAGTGATAAACAAACAAACCTAAAACTGAACCACCACAAGACATAACACAGGGAGACGTAAGTCACCTGGAGAGACCAAGAAGGGGCTTTGCTTTCCCAGTTAAAGGCAGCAGTCACCTCTGTCACTACAGTATACAACTGAATGTATACACTTTTGAATAAAGTACCTCTTTTCACAGAAATTTCTGTTTGACTGCATGACATCAAATGTTGAGTTAATCTTGAATGCTTAACAATGACACACATAAGAGCAGTTTAAACAAATAACTGTGTGAGACTTCAATTCAGAATAAACCTAGTGAAATCAGTTTGGCCTACTATACAAGTTCTGAGCTTGCCCTCAAAGAATGGTCTTCAGTTAGGAGCTGCTTGAGTCTGTTCACTGTGAGGGAAAAAAGTATTTAACATCAACTTTTTATTTCAGCTTATTAAAGTCAAACAAGTTGTTTCTAAGTATACACTTTTCTTCTACTCTTGGTTGGTAAAGCAAATATTACAGTCATTGCCCTGATATACCTTTGACATATTTTTATAAACATTCCTTTCAATCTAACTGCATGACTAATGTTTTACTTCAAAAAATTTTCCCAATCACTGAGAATATCTAAAGCGAAATCTGATAATTATGTGTGGATGAAAATAGGGATTAGATTAGGAATGTATTTCAAAAAGGATCTACTACAAAGCAGAATAGTAAAAGAGTTCATAATATTGGTATGTGAGACAAAATATTATGATGAAATTTAGACCAAAGGGAAAACCACCATGGGTGTTTTATTTGAGTCAGAATTGCTGAGTGTCAACTCTGTTCAACAACACACACAGCTGCATGAGGGTTTTCACATGTTCTAAATGTCACATTTGTTCAATGCAGTATTCTGTATTGAGGACTGCTCTTCACATTGCAGCAGTGGCCAAAAGAATGGTCAAACTCAGTGCCCTATCGTGAGCATCACTGAGCTGACACACAGGAAGCCATGCTCCTGGCCCTGGGGAAAAACATTGGGAAAAAAACCAAGAGTGGCAAGGAGGAAAGATAACAGAACCGAGATCCTGTACTTGATAGGATGAGAATCTGAACAACAATTTCTCAATAAGTTTAGTGTCCTCTTCATCTTATAAGGAAGGTAAATAAATAAAGTCAGTTTTTCCCAAGGCTTATTCAATTAGATACTACTTATTTCAATCTTCCTAAAATAGTGTAATTAGTTATGCCTAGACAAAGAAATGCTCAGAAACCAAGAAAGGCTCACCAGTCCAGGCCATCACTTTAGGCAAACTGGCATATCTCTACTGTAGAATGTACGCTGGTTTGTTTCAGGATTGGAAGTATGTCTATTTTCACAGATGCACGTAATGGTTTGGACTGGAGGGAATCTTCAAAGACCATCAAATTCCAAGTGCCCTGAAATGGGCAGGACCACCTTCACTAGAGCAGGTAGCTCCAAGTCCATCCAATCTGGGACACTTCCAGCAAAGGGACATCCATAACTACTCTGGGCAGTTTCTTTCCATGTCTCATCAGCAGCACTGTAAAAAAATGACTTCCTTGCATCTAACCTATATCTACCTGCTTTCAGTTTAAAAATAGTCCTCTTTGTTCTGTCAGTACAGGCTTCAGTAAAAAGTCTCCCTCTGTCTTCATTAAAAGCCACCTCTATAGACTAAAAGGCTGCTAGATGGTCTCCCTGGAGCCTTCAGCTCTCTAGGCTGAACAACCCCAACTCTCTCAGCCTGTATTCAAAAGCATGTCCTCCAGCCCTCTGATCATTTTTGTGTCCCTCCTCTGGACCTGCTCCAACAGGTCCATGTCTTTCTTGTGCTGAGGACCCCAGAGCTGGAAACAGTACTTCAGGTGGGATCTCAGGAAAACAGAGCAGAAAAGCAGAATTGCCTAGGAACCAGTTGGCTTTCTCAGCTGGAAGTGGGGGTTTGTAGCCCTTCTCTCCAGCAAAGAAAACTGCACCACTCAGAAGATTTTTCAGGATGCCTTCAATCCCACTCTCTGTGTGATCAAGGAATGTATTGAGCACTACTGGTGTAAATATGTACCCTAGAAGGACACCCTTTTTTATCAATCACCATTTAGACACTGAGCTGTTGATGATAACTCATTGGATTTTTGCCCATGGTGAAGCCATTCTGGTTCCCTCTAATTAACTCCCTGTCATCCACATGCCTTGACAGATCATCCGAGGAGATCCACCAGATGTGTAATCCAAACAGAAAACCTTTAGGTTTACACAGTGTTTACACATAAATTTTTCTGAACACAGCTGTCTGATAAGCAAAATAGAGCAAATATGTGTTAATAATACCAAACATTTGCTTGTCAGTAGCATGCTAGGAACCAAGACTGAGTTGCAAGTGTGAGGTATTTATGTTAGAAACATTCTGCCCCTGATCAGGTATTTCCATTTTGACATCAGGTACAGCAAAGCACTGCTGTAGATATTCAGGAGGGATAAATGCCTAAACAATACTGTTTTTCTATAGGAGCTTGGCTAATACAACTCACAAGCTGGAACCCGCCTCTCTTCTCAGAAGACCTTTGTCAGATTCCTGTGTCCTGCTAGAAGCAGATCTCACTGTGGAGAGGTTGGACCATTCAACTGCTTTTATTCGACCCTCATTTCTTTTTGAATGTAAACTACAAACTCAATTTCTAATGTCCTTGATACCTCTAAACATTCTCTCTAATGTAAAGGTGCAGTGGTTTGCTTTTTTTCTGTGTACATATTCCTCAGTGAAAACAAAATAGACAATTGAAATCCTAGACATAGGAGTTCCTTTGCCATTTAACCATCATCAGTGTCCCACTTTTATGCACTCACATTTACATTATGCTGATTGCTGTTTTAATTGAGCCTTGTCAGTACAACACCAAATTTTTCTAATGTCAGTTATGAAAATTCACCTTGGGATTTGAAACACGGATTTTCTCTGGTATTTTTCCATCAGCCATTGAAGTTCCAGAAATGAAGTTACCTGTCTCTGTGATGGCCATGCAAATTCAGAGATGGTTATGAAGGCAAAGATGCTTTTTCTATTTTTAATTTAAAAAAATCACATCCAGGTATTTAGGAGAGTTTTTGATGAGATGCATAGTAAAACCATGTTCCAAAATTTCTGCTGACAAGTTCTGTTCTTACATTATGTTTGGCAATGTTCCTCTTTGTGAATGATTTACAGGGACTCATCCCCTGTTGAAGATGGAAGGAAAATAACAGATTTGGAAAGCTATCCATTCCTCTCCCTTCATACATAATGTTCATAATCTCAGTCTGGTAAATGTCTCAATTCAAAACTAATTATTCTCTCAAGCCTTCCTCAGCTTGGACTTATTAGGTGGGTTTTCTTGCTTTTGTGCAAAATATGCAGAAGTGAAGATTCATTTTGGAGCCCTACCACAACAAAGATGTGCCTGTGTTCAGCCAGTTTGTGTTTTTCACAATAAAATGAGGTGTTTGTGTCTGAGATGGTGGTCAGTCCTTTAGCACCTGCTCAGCTTGTGGAGACAACACAGGACTGAAATCCCTAAGCAATAGGGCACTGTTTATCCATGTACTGTCTCTTTACTTTGAGTGTCTTGGATTTCTGTTCCTTTGTGTTTGTCATCAAGCAACTTGCAAACCATTGCAATGAATATTACGTAGGCCATTGGATAGGGAAGCTTTTGTTTCAGATGCTGATGTATAAGAAGAGAAAAAATGTGGTGGATTTTCAAATCTCTGACTGAATTTGCAGAAACTGCATGTTTATCTATTTATCTCACATTTTTAGAATTCTCACTTTTATAGAAATCTTGGAAGACAGAAAACAAATGGGAAAGTTAGAAAAATATACAGAGATGGAATACATTATAAATTCAAGAAGTGAAAGGCTTTTTGTTTAATATTCACTATGCTCTTTTGAAATCTACTTTCAAGAAAGAAACCAAATAACTGCATCCCATGAAACCATGCATGTTCATCTTTAGCAACACATCTCAATACTTTAGGCTTTAAAAATATTGCTATTAAAACCTCATTGTAAACTTCTGATTTGACAAAAAAAAATTCCTCTGATATCAGAAGGGTTTGTCTTCAAGCCTCACCATGCAAGGAAAAGAGCAACAACTCTCTCAGACCCTGTAGCTGCTTTTTGTGATCAAGTTGTCAGATCCTGAAGAGGCAGACAAGTGGAATTAACTTACTTACTTAGTCACTAAGGTACTTACTGGCGCAGGTATTTGTAATTCAGCAGTTCTACCCATGGTATATAAAACAAAGTAACCACAAACTGGTATTGTAACACAGATAGATAAACACAAAATATTAGATAAAGGACAGGTGGCATTTTGGCTGTTAATTTTGAATTGAGGATATTACCTGCTAATAAAAATATAATAACTTTCTTTTTTCAACAAATTGACAAGTTTATGGAATCAACAAAAATCTGTTCCTTTATAAGTTCACAGCAGGAAAAAAGTCTGAAAGTTTACTTTTGCATTTTACTTACGGTAATGGAAAGTTGCCTGATTAGAGACTTCAAAATCAGACATACAAAGGGTAGCTAAATTTAACTAGAAGCCCAACTTTTGTAAAAATAATAACTGTCTGCTCCAAAGACTACTGATGTCAGAAAAAGTCTATAACCCTTGTCTCTAATTAAGTTGGTTTGTTAAAAAAAATCTCAATAGACCTGAATCTGAAAATTCTCAGTGTTCTTAGTTTCTAGTAAAGTTCACATACTGTTAAGAATACCTTTACATCTTAAACCCAATTATTAAGGATAATTCATTATAATTAGGAACCTTTTAATCCAATAGACTTACAAGGGACTTCCTAAATAAAGATACCTGGACCTTCTGTAAAATATGTTTCAGAAAAATCCAGTGTTCTGGTGTGCAACAAAATTGCACAATTTTTAATATTTGAATGCTGAAAATGGCAAGTTAGAAAAAATATTATAAGTAAGACCTACAAAATCAGATAAATTTGAATAGTCTAGTTGCAACTCAGTGTTAATGCAAACAGAAGAATCTGAGTAAGTTCTTTATCTATTCAAGCATAGTCCACTGAATGTTTCCCAGGTAGAAAAAGCTGAAACCAATCACTACTTTTCGAGATTTTTCATGTAGTGACTCCTCAAAAAACAACCCTTCAATCCCAAATGAAAAAAATGTCAGTTTATAAATATACTTAACACATCTTAAGTTTGTCAAGTTTCCCATTAGGACTTAAAAAAATTATTTATATTTCTTGTTTTATGTATGTGACCCTAGCTAAGCATACCAGTTTATGGCTAAACAAGAACACAAATAATCCAACGCGTAACTACAGAGCTGATATTTAAAAAATAATATTAAAAGTAACAAATAATGTGATTGATGTAAACTGACATTTAAAATTGCTTCCCCTTTTTTACACTGTCATACTTCTTTTGTACACATGTCAAATAGTAAAATTAAAGAACCTTAAAATGTGTGTCTTAGGACATTTATTAAGAAATGCCAAATTCAAACTGCTTTGGTTCTGTTTGGGGTAATTTTTTTTTTTTGATTTTTTTTTGTGGTGAACAGGCTAATATCTTTCCACTTTCAAGATTCACCACTGAATTAGCAGTTTTGCAGTAGTGTACACATTAGGGTAACTTCAAATGCTACTAATGCCATTGCAGATATTTGTCTGTTTGTAATATCTGAATGATGACTGCTACAATCTTACAATTAAATGTAAATTTAAAAATAAGTTACCATGTGGTACCAGGTTTTGAGACATTATTGCAATTACTTACTGACATCTGCTTTAATTAGCATCATTTTTAGTGAAGGAAGATTTTATTTCTCTGTTGATATACAGTGTATTTATTTCTGTAGGTGGCAGAAATCAAAATCCCCAGTGCAACAAGTACCCAGGCATACCAGTCATTCCAGACAAAAAAGAAAGGGTAATTAAATGCTTAAGTAACTAAATTAAGTGTGATCAGGATCAAAACTGGACTTTAAAAAGCAGCTATATCAACCTCATGGGAAAGTTTAATACCAGAGTGCTTGACTGTTTTTAGGCCAGTTTTAAAGCAGTAGCTTTAAGCTGACTTGCTTATGAGTCTTTTTAAAGTATTGTAGGTCACAGAGCTTTTTGATGGTCTTTTCAATCCATGATGTAAAAATCTGGTGTCGTTTGGCAACCCGTGGGGAGAAAAGTGGTTAAATCGACACAGGCACCTACTGCTGCAGGATAGGCATGACTCTCTAGGGATGCTAACAATACTTTTCAGGCATTGTGAACCCTAAATTAATTAACAAATGAAACTTGTGCTATGGAAAAAATGGCGAACAGTGTGAAAGGCTAATAGATGGGTGAGAATACCAGCCTCAAATATGCTTTCTCCAGTTTCATGAAAAACAGTAACTTAATCAGGCATAAGAAAAAATGGCTGGAATCCCACTGTGTGGAAATATTGTCTAATATCACGCATTGGGCAACGACCTGCTGTTTGTAACATTAGTAAGATGTAGAGGAAGATTAAAAAGACAGAAACCTCATTCCTTTGGTGTTGCATTTTCCCTATCTTCAACCTTTCCGTTTTACTCAGCCTTAGTCACTGATTGTTCCAGGAAAACCCTTAAATGGAGAATAATATTTTCAAAGCCACAATGAGGAAGATCACAGGGGATGAGCAGCCTGCAAATATGATGAATAAGAGAAGCCAAACTAAACCACCTCTGCAGCAGACTGCCCAACCTGCTTGTGGAAAGGCACCAGTTACTGTTCCAGTTGTGTGCTCAGTCCAGCAGATGCTCCCCATCCTGGTGCTGGCTAGCAATGGTAACAAGTGCCCACTTGGATACTGGGTATGTTCTCAAGTAAGAAGACTTTGCTGTCTTTGGAGCACAAGTGCCCTTTGCTGCTCAGTGTTCTCCAGACTGACCATCTTTATGGTTAGGGCAGAGCCAGCAAGCCTGGTGTGGGGAGCAGCTGGTGCCAGCCCTGGTTACAGCCAATGACCCCCTGTCCACAGGGGCACCTTTCACATACAGGGTGGCATACTGATTTCAGGGTGGTGAAAGTACTTTAAAGATGAGCAGTGCAAGTAATAATTCTGCGGCAGTGTAAGTCAGCACTCACCATCCATCACAGCCACAATGCAGAATCACATTTTGCTGGTTTTCTATTATTAAGTGTGCACCATTTTAAGTAATGTGCAATTAAAATAAACTGCAGCACAACAAATGACAGGAGAAATGTGTCAAAAAGTCCAAATCCAGTTGCAATATCCACCTGGCTGGCAACATATGGACTGTTAACCTGATCTGGGGAAGCTGGCAGCAGTCCAAGGTTGCTTTGAGTCTACCTGAGTAAGGTGAAAACCTCCTAATCATTGCTGACAGGGTTCACTTAAATATTCTTGCCACCAAACTTTCGGTGAAGGAGAACTTTTGTGTATTGTCCTCAATTCCTTTGCAGGGATTCATAAGCAAACAGCCTTTGGAAAAATACACCCAAAAGAAGTTTTGGCCGAAATCCATGGACCTTAATTCATTTGCCTTACTAGGTGATTGTACTTATCAAAACACAGCCTTGATGAACTCTTGTAAAAGCAGGAAGGAAGGGAGAGGCTTTCGGGCTGCAGCCTGCTCTAGCATGGTTTTTGGGGAGACACTACCCAAACTAGGTTTATTTGTTCTGGTGATGGGGCTAAGCCTCTCCCATGTGAAAATTCACTTTTCAGTGAAAACTTACTCCGGGATGAGCATTGCCAATATATTTCTCGTGTGACTCATATGAACAAAACCCAAAAGTCAATAGTCAAGAGTTTATTTGATAGAGGTTTTCTCCTAATTAAGAGGTCATTAAGGGGATCCGACTGTTACTCAGGGCTGAGACGAAGGTCACCAGCAGCTGCTCCATCCCGGGAGATGTGCCGGCCAGCACATTTTCCAGAAACATGTTTCCTCTCTCGCCAGCGGCCCCTTCCCCCTCCCCGCCACCCCGTTTCTAGTCTCTCCAGCGCTGATGAGCTAATAGCATTTTTCCTTTGCATACTTTGGCGCTGCCCCACGGCATACTCTGGCAGCCTACGTGTGTCTGAGCGCGCCCGCCCGCCGCAGGCTCGGCACGGCTCGGCGCGGCTCGGGGCGCGGGGGGAGGCAGGGCAGGGAAGGAGGCAGGCAGGGAGGCAGGCAGGGAGGGAGGATGGGGAGCCCCCGTGGCCGCGCCGGCCCGAGCCGCCCCGTTCCCCCCGAGCCGCCCCCGCGCGGGGCGGGCGGGGGGCGGCCGTGGGGGGAACTGTCAGGGCCGCACGTTTCCAGCCGCATTACGTGAACAAATGGCGGGGGTGCAGCCAGCCCAGCCAGCGGGGCTTGTGTAACTTTGCGAGCGTGCCAGCAAGTTTAAAGTCCCTGGTCTCTCCTCCTCCTCCTCCTCCTTCCCTCGCTTCAGACACCAGCGCGGGCCGGAGGACGAAGAGAGGCTGATTGTTTGCTCCGGCTCCCATTCGCATCCCCTCGCCTATAAATACCGGGGAGAAGAAAAGCCGCTCTCGCCGCCTCCCCCGGGCCGAGTTTCCTTTCCGACGGCCCGACCTGCCCGATGGCACCTCCCGGGCGCCGCAGCGCCTGAGACCCCGCTGCCCGCCCGACCCTTCCAGAGGCGCAGCCCGCACCCCCCGGCCTTCCCGCACCGCCCCCCGCTCCATCCCGCGCAGGAAAGGCGCCCCTCGCTCTCCTCTCGCTCCCCCCGCCTTCCCTCCCGGTTTCGCCCGTATCTCTCTACCCTCCGGCGCCCAGGAAACAGGAGAAGATGCGTTTCGCGCCGCCGGGGCTCCTGCTCGCTCAGCTTCACGCGTGCATTTACTGGAGCTGCCTCTGGCCCGCCGGCTGCCAGCAGCAGCCGCCGCGCCGGGATCCCCCGCCGCCCCCCGCCGCCTGGAGGCAGCGGATCCAGTGGGAGAACAACGGGCAGGTGTACAGCCTGCTCAGCCTGGGCTCCCAGTACCAGCCCCCGCGGCGCAGGCAGGCGGCGGAGGCGGCGGGCAGCCCCATCCTGCTGCTGCGGAACAACGGCACGGTGCCGCCGCGGAGAGCCGCCGCCCGCGCCGCCGCCGC
>VZUI01055616.1:0-11591 GCA_013401135.1 Cettia cetti | reverse complement strand
TTTTGTGGGGTTTTTCTGGGGTTTTGTGGGATTTTGTGGGGTTTTGTGGGATTTTTGTGGGGTTTTGTGGGGCTTTGTGGGGTTTTGTGGGGCTTTGTGGGATTTTGTGGGATTTTCTGGGGGTTTGTAGGGCTTTGTGGGGTTTTTGTGGGGTTTTGTGGGATTTTTGTGGGGTTTTGCAGGATTTTGCAGGGTTTTGTGGGGCTTTTTGGGGTTTTGCAGGGCTTTGTGGGGTTTCACGGGGATTTTGCAGGATTTCACGGGGATTTTGCAGGATTTCATGGGGTTTCACAGGATTGCATGGGATTTTGGGGGATTTCGCAGGGCTTTGCAGTCCATGGGATTTTATAGGATTTTCTGGGGTTTCATGGAATTTCACGGGATTTCACAGGGCTTTGTGGGGTTTCATGGGATTTCACAGGGCTTTGTGGGGTTTCATGGGATTTTGTGGGATTTCATAGGACTTTACAGGATTTTTGGGGGCGATTTCACAGGGTTTTGTGGGGTTTCACAGGGCTTCACGGGATTTTACAGGATTTTGGGGGCTTTTGAAGGGTTTTGTGGGGTTTTGTGGGATCTTTGTAGGGTTCCACAGGACTTTACGGGATCTTTGTGGGGTTTCACGGGGTTTTGTGGGATCTTTGTGGGGTTTCACGGGGTTTTACAGAGTTTTGGGGGATTTTATGGGATCTTTGCGGGCTCTCCTGAGGTTTTGAGGGATCTTTGTGGGGTTTTGTGGGATCTTTGTGGGGTTTCACAGGATTTTCTGGGATCTTTGTAGGGTTTCACAGAGTTTTGTGGGATTTTTGCTGGGGTTTGCGGGGTTTCACAGGGTTTTGTGGGATCCTTGCAGGGTTTTGTGGGATCTTTGCGGGTCTCCTGGGATTTTGTGGGATCTTTGTGGGGTTTTGTGGGATCTTTGTGGGTCTACTGGGGTTTTATGGGATCTTTGCAGGGTTTTACGGGATCTTTGTGGGTCTTCTGGGGTTTCACGGGATCTTTGTGGGGTTTTGTGGGATCTTTGTGGGGTTTTACGGGATCTTTGCGGGTCTCCTGGAGTTTTCTGGGATCTTTGTGGGTTTTGTGGGATCTTTGTGGGATCTTTGCGGGGTTTTGTGGGATCTTTGCAGGTCTCCTGGGATTTTGTGGGATCTTTGTGGGATTTTGTGGGATCTTTGTGGGTCTCCTGGGGTTTTCTGGGATCTTTGTGGGGTTTTCTGGGATCTTTGCTGGGTTTTATGGGATCTTTGCGGGCTTTTACGGGATCTTTGTGGGATCTTTGTGAGGTTTTACGGGATCTTTGCGGGGTTTTACGGGATCTTTGCGGGGTTTTGTGGGATCTTTGCTGGGTTTTGTGGGATCTTTTTGGGATCTTTGCTGGGTTTTGTGGGATCTTTGCTGGGTTTTGTGGGATCTTTTTGGGATCTTTGTGGGGTTTTGTGGGATGTTTGCAGGGTTTTACAGGATGTTTGCGGGATCTTTTTGGGGTTTAGTGGGATCTTGGTGGGATCTTGGTGGGTTCAGTGTGACCCCGGCGGTGCGTGGGCTCAGTGGTGCCGTGTCCCCGCAGGCGCGGCGCTGTCACCATGCGGGCCGTGCTCTGGGACCTGCTGCTGCTCTGCCTCTGCGCCCGCGCGCGCGGGGACTGCCGGGGGGACTGCGGCCACTGCGACCGGCAGCTCTACCGCGACCGCTTCGACGTGCTCGTGAGTGCCACTGTCACTGTCACCGTGTCACTGTCACTGTGCCACTGTCACTGTGTCACCGTGTCACTGTCACTGTCACCGTGTCACTGTCACTGTCACTGTGTCACTGTCACTGTGTCACTGTCACTGCCACTGCGACCGGCAGCTCTACCGCGACCGCTTCGACGTGCTCGTGAGTGCCACTGTCACTGTCACCATGTCACTGTCACTGTGCCACTGTCACTGTGTCACTGTGTCACTGTGACTGTCACTGTCACTGTGTCACTGTCACTGTCACTGCCACTGCGACCGGCAGCTGTACCGCGACCGCTTCGACGTGCTCGTGAGTGCCACTGTCACTGTCACTGTCACTGTGTCACTGTCACTGTGTCACCGTGTCACTGTCACTGTCACACTGTGTCACTGTCACTGTCACTGTGTCACTGTGTCACTGTCACTGTCACTGTGTCACTGTCACTGTCACTGCGACCGGCAGCTCTACCGCGACCGCTTCAACGTGCTCGTGAGTGCCACTGTCACTGTCACCGTGTCACTGTCACTGTGCCACTGTCACCGTGTCACTGTCACTGTGCCACTGTCACTGTGTCACTGTCACTGTCACACTGTGTCACTGTCTGTCACTGCCACTGTGACCGGCAGCTCTACCGCGACCGCTTCGACGTGCTCGTGAGTGCCACCACTGTCACCGTGTCACTGTCACCGTGTCACTGTCACTGTCACTGTGTCACTGTCACTGTGTCACTGTCACCGTGTCACTGTCACTGTCACTGTCATGGTGTCACTGTCACTGTCACTGTGTCATTGTGTCAGTGTCACTGTGTCACTGTCACTGTCACTGTGTCACTGTCACTGTGTCATTGTGTCAGTGTCACTGTGTCACTGTCACTGTGTCACTGTCACTGTGTCACTGTCACTGTCACACTGTGTCACTGTCTGTCATTGTCACTGTGTCACTGTCACTGCCACTGCGACCGGCAGCTCTACCACGACCGCTTCGACGTGCTCGTGAGCGCCACCACTGTCACTGTCACTGTGTCACTGTCACTGTGTCACTGTCTGTCACTGTCACTGTCACTGTCACTGCGACCGGCAGCTCTACCGCGACCGCTTCGACGTGCTCGTGAGTGCCACCACTGTCACCATGTCACTGTCACTGTGTCACTGTCACTGACTGTCACTGTCACTGTCTGTCACTGTCACTGTGTCACTGTCACTGCCACTGCGACCGGCAGCTCTACTGCGACCGCTTCGACGTGCTCGTGAGTGCCACCCTGTCATTGTCACTGTCACTGTCACTGTCACACTGTCACTGTCACCGTGTCACTGCCATTGTCACTGTCACTGTGTCACTGTCACTGTCACCGTCACTCCTGGGTGGGCCCCGGGACGATCCCCACCGTGGGAGACAATCCCAGTTCAGGGTGAGGATTCCAAGGGAAAGTGAAGATCCCGGTTTTGGGGTGTCACCAGCCCGGATTTGGGGTGCCACCAGCCCGGTTTTGGGGTGTCACCAGCCCAGTTTTGGGGTGCCACTGGCCCAGTTTTGGGGTGCCACCAGCCCGGTTTTGGGGTGACCCCAAAATGTTGCTCTGAAGGCGCCAGGACCCCTTGGGTCCCGCTCCTGGAGCTCCAACCGGAACCTCGGGAGGAGCTGGGATGGGGGAATCCCACGGCAGGTCCGACCCCAAAGCCAGGAGCAGTTCGGATTGGGATTTGGGATCTGATGAGGCTGGGAGAAGCCTCCTGGTGGGATCTGGGATCTCTGAAGCCTCCTGGTGGGATCTGGGATCTCCCAAGGCCGGAAGAAGCCTCTTGGTGGGATTTGGGATCTGCTGAGGCTCAGTTTGGGCTGAAGAAGCCTCCTGGCAGGGTTTGGGATCTCTGAAGCCTCCTGGTGGAATCTGGGATCTCCCAAGGCAGGGAGAAGCCTCCTGGTGGGATTTGGGATCTCCTGATGCTCGTTTTGGGCCAGAAGAAGCCTCCTGGTGGGATCTGGGATCTGCTGAGGCTGGGAGAAGCCTCCTGGTGGGATCTGGGATCTCCGAAGCTGCCCGGTGGGATCTGGGATCTCCGAAGCCGCCCGGTGGGATCTGGGATCTCCGAAGCCGCCCGGTGGGATCTGGTGCCACCTTCCGCCATTTCCAAAGTCACATCCCAGGAGATCCCAGCGGCTCCACGGAGCAGGAGATCCTGGGAAGGACGGGGACCCCCCTGCTGCTCTCCAAGGCCTGGGTGACTCATCCCTGTCCTGGTCCCACCAAAACTCGGGAAGAACCTCTCCAGGAGGCTCTCCCAGGATTCCCGGCCAGAGAATTCCCAGGAGAGCGGAATGTCCGTGGTGGAAGGGGACGGAGCTGTCACCTCCACGGGATCCACCACCAGGAGAGGACCTCGCCCTGCAAACCCCTCCTCGTTTGGGGACAATTCCTCCTCTTTGGGGTTTTGTCGGATGGGAAACTCCCTGCGGCCCGGAGTGACCACGCCGGGGGTGGTGGCACCTCCCTGGTGGCCACGGTGACACCAGGTGACAGTGGAGAGAGGCTCTGCCGAGGTTTGGTGGCCCCGAGACTGCCTCAGGTGCCAGCAGCTCCCCGTTGTCCCATCCCACCGGAATTCCTTGGATTTTGGGTCCAAAAAAGGAGGTTCTGGTGCATTTCCAGGAGGAAATCCAGAATTTGTTCCTGTGTGGAGGAACCACGGGAAGGAGGAGCCCTTTGGGGTGAATGGGATGGAGCGAGGGGAAATTGAGGGGAAAAAAGGATAAAAAATGGGATTTTAGGGTTTGGGGATGGGAATTTCCACCCGGCTCCAGCTTTGGGGCCGTGGAGACACCGGGACGGAGCCAAGGCCACCGGCAGGAGGACAACGGAGCCACCCACGGATCTGCACGGATTTTGTCCAGTTCTGCTCTTCCATGGATTTCTTTGGGATGGTTTTCCCCAGATTTGGGGTTGGGGACACCAAAACCCCACAGCAGGGCCAGGAGCTACAGGGATGTGGTGGGAATGGCCATTCCTGGAGGATCCTGAGGGATGTGGTGGGAATGGTTCCTGGAGGATCCTGAGGGATGTGGTGGGAATGGCCATTCCTGGAGGATCCTGAGGGATGTGGTGGGAATGGTTCCTGGAGGAGCTGCAGGATGTGGTGGGATCGGTTCCTGGAGGATCCTGAGGGATGTGGTGGGATCGATTCCTGGAGGAGCCCGAGGTCCCACCGGCCTCTGGAGAAGGATGGATCAGGATCTGGGAAGCTTCGGGGAGCTGCTGGAGCTCCGAGTGTTTCCGTCCTCACCCCGCGGAGCTGCTCCCAAGGTCACGGAGCCGCCGGGTGGGTTCCTGGAGGAGAAGCGGGGCCTGGCCGACCCTGGGGGGCCTGAGCTCCACCCCGGTGTCCCCTGACGCCCTGGAGGACAATCCCGGGCGGGCGGACCCGGAGCAGCCGGATCTCCTCAGGATCAGGAGGAGCTCAGGAGATGCCGCAGAGCTGGGAGGGCTGGAGGGACCCCGTGGGTCCTGCTGCCATCCAGAGGAACATTCCCAGCTGGAGGAACCGCGGCAGGAGCAGCAAAGTTCTGCCCTGGGGAGGAACAGCTCCAGGCACCGGGAGCTGCCATGAACGGGACAGAGGTCCCGGCCCTCCTCCACCATCTCACCCCACCTCCATGGTCCTGTGCCCTTCCATCATTCCATCCCAACTCCATCATCCCCATCCCACCTCCACTGTCCCACCTCCATGGTCCCATCCCATCATCCCATCCCATCCCACCTCCATGGTCCTATCCCACCTCCATGGTCCTGTCCCACCTCCATGGTCCTGTCCCACCTCCATGGTCCCATCCCATCCCACCTCCACCATCCCATCCCACCTCTGTCCTGTCCCCCTCCATCATCCCATCACACCTCCATGGTCCTGTCCCACCTCCACCGTCCCGTCCCCCCTCCACCATCTCCCACCCGCCGATTTTTGGGCTGCAGGACCCAGCCGAGCTCAGAGACCGAAATTCCCTGGGGAGTTTGGGATGGGCGCAGCTCCAGCCAACCCGGGGGACCTTGGAGAGCGCCCATCAGCCTCTCCACCACCTTGGAGAGCGCCCATCAGCATCTCCCCCACCTTGGAGAGCGCCCATCAGCATCTCCCCCACCTTGGAGTGCTCCCATCAGCATCTCCACCACTTTCCTTCCCCCTTGGAGAGCTCCACTCAGCATCTCCACCACCTTCCCCCGCTCCGGGAGCTCAGGAACCTTCCGGGATGAGCTCAGGGAAGCGCTCCGGGAGCTGCCGGCCCCTTCCCGCGGGGCTGGGGCGCTCCGGGATTATCGCAGCAGCGGCTGAGCTGTCCTCTCCTTCCCCCGGCAGATCCCTTCCCGCGGGGCTGGGGCGCTCCGGGATTCCCGCAGCTGCTGCTTAGCTGTCCCCTCCTTCCCCCGGCGCTGAGCTGTCCTCTCCTTCCCCCGGCAGATCTGCATCCTGGAGTGCGAGGGCCAGGCCGTGCCCCGAGCCACCTGGGAGCTCTGCGCCGCCGCCAGCCGAGCCGCCCCGCACCCGCGGCCGCCGCCTCGTCCGGGCTCCGCAGCTCCGCCGCCCGCGGGGACGCCATGGAACCGCCGCCGGCCTGCGCGGCCGAAGGTGAGCGGTCGGACCGGGATGGGACGCTCCTCTGGGTCGGAGACGGGTCCCTGAATCGGGACGCTTCCCCAAACCAGAGCCGAACCCCAGGGGCGGGATGCCCTCTCTCCCCGGAGTCGCTTCCCCTGAGCGAACCCCACCCCGCAGGTCTCCGGACCGGGCTGCTCCTCCTTCTGGGATCCCGCTTAGCCGAACCGGGCTGCCTTTGGAGCTGAGACCCCGCCCGGACTGTCTCCCTTGCCCGGAGCCCAGACCGGGCTGCTCCCCTTCCCTAAACCCGGTACCTGCCTCCTCGAACCGGGTAGTCCAACCTGGCTCTCCCCCTTTCCAAAACCAGCCTCCCGCCGCGCGACCCACCTTCCCGAATCCGTCTGAAACCCGCTGTGGGGACCCGTGTCCCTGTGACTCCCCTAAATTGCCCCTCACCGGACCCTCCTTTCCCGCCAGGCTCTGCCCTCCGGTTCCCTGCTCCCGCACCGGGCTGTGGCCCCGCTCCCTGCACCGGGCTCCGCTCCCGCTTCTCCGCTCGGTCTGCCCTCCCCGCCGATGCCCGCACCGAGCTGCCCCGTCTCCCCTCCCGGTTCCCCCGCGTCGGGCTGCCTACCCCCGCCGCTTCCCCGGCTCCCCGGGCAGGTGCCGGTGCCGCCGCGGGGCGGGCGGTGGGTGCCCCGAGCGGCGGTCGCGCACGGCCGCCGCACGCACACGCACACACACACACACACACACACACACGTACGGGGGGCACACACATGCACACGCCCGGCTGCATACCGGCACCTGCTGTGCACGTACCCTCTGCAACAGGGACCCCTCTGTGCACCCCCTTCACAGCGCCGGGACCCTCCGTGGGCACCGCGGGCGGCTGCGTGGGGAGGGGTTTTGGAGAGGACAGAGCAGCACGGTGGTTTTTGTGTGGGGTCTGCCTGGAGGACGTGCCCTTCACAACCAGCAGTCCCCTGTGGGACCCGAGGCGGAGCTGGGCTGGGGACCCGGGGGCTGCAGCATGCGCATCCCAGCCCCAAAGACGGCGGGGAGAGGTCCCATATGGACGTTGCCCAACCTGTCCCCAAATTCCTGGGGAAAGTGGGGGTCGACCTGGGTTTGGGCCAGGTATGATATGCCCCATCCTAGGACAGAGGAGCTCCTGGTCCTGCAGTCACACCACAATCCCACTGCAGTCCCATGGCATGATGTCCCCCCTTCACACACACACACACACACATTATTTATTCCATTCTCCCCAGAGCATTCATGTCAGTGCCTGCACTCTTCTTTTCCCTGACCTGGCACCAGACCCAGGCACGTGCCCCAGCAGCGACCTGCTGGCAGCCACACGCTTTCCCTCGTTTGTTAATACAACGTGGTCTATTTCCACATTTGGAGCAGTGCCTGGAGATGTGGATGTAAATCCCAAGCAATAGGGGGTGGGCTGCTGACAGCTGCTGGGAAGGTTTGTCCATCACATTGCCATTCCCTTCAACACCTTCACATGCTTCCAGCATCTCCACAAGCACATGCAGTGCTGTGGGCGCTGGGTGAGCTCAGTGCAGGGGCTGCAAAGATGCCCCTTGTGCCCTGCACTCTGTCCCCATTGTGTCCAGAACCCTGTCCCCACACACAGTGCTTTCCTCTGCAGCTACACTGGGCACTGCTCTGCATGGAGATGTCAGATGGGAGTCTCCTGCCACCTGTGTCATGACAGGGCAGGGATTTTCCCTGAAGTCTCTGTTAGATACAGCTAAAATTGATGAAAAAGGGTCAGAGAGTTCTAGGGCATGCCACACAAATAAAGAGGTGCATTTGTGTTTTCCGAGGGCTGGACTGGTGCAACACCATCCAGGCTCAGCACCTATCCAGGCACAGAGTCTATCCATGATGCTGACTGGAACCCTCTAGACCAACACATGGCACCTCAAGTCTCTGAGCTGCAGCAGGGGCATGGAGCTGCCATGGCAGGGGGCTTGGAATGAGATGATCTGGAAGGTGTCTTCCAGCCCAAACCATTCCGTGACTCTGTGAAACACAGAGGCTTCCCACCACAGTGTCCCCGGAGATGCAGCCAGAAGTGGGCCGAGAAAGAAGAAGAATTAAAAATAAATGTAAGTGCATCCTGCCACGTTAACTACATTTAGAGAGGCTTTAGTACCAACCCACTCCACAGGAAGGCAGGAGATGCTTGGAGACAAGTAGGTCATGGGACACAGATTGTCCCAAATCAGCAGGGAAAGATGGATTTGGAGCAGGCGGGCATATCGCAGTGAACAGATGGGCAGGAGCAGATCTGCTGCCTCACCATAGCCAAATTCCCTGGGAAGAGAGAACTGCCACCAGTTTGCTCCTGAGCAGAGCTGTGGTCAAGCCCTCTGTTCTGGAGCACCCAAGCCCTGCGGCTGCCTATGCACCCAAGCCTGCCAAGGCCAGGAGCCCAGCCAGGATGGGGATTTGTGGAGTAGAAGCAGAGGCACTCATGCTGTGGCTCCCACCTGCCTTCATACAGGTACAGGGCTGAGCCTGCTGTGGGGTCAGGGCTCCAGGCTGCTCCTGCACCCCAGTCCCACAGCAATGCTTGAGAGGCCACCTGTGATAGATGAGGTGGAAGGATGTGTCCTGCTGGCATCACTGCTTGCACTGTGCTGGCCCAGGATCCCACTGCCATTGCTGGATGGGAGCTGGAGGGGACCCCAGGCCTTTGAAGGGGCCTCAGGGTAGCCCAAAAACCTTTCCCAGCCTGATCCCGAATGGCTGAGCATGAGACTGGGGACTGGTAAAGGCCACTCCATCTCCAAGGTGCTGGCACTAAGGGAAGAGGAGGAGAGACCGAGACAGCCAAGATCTATGCTGCCAGCGCAGGAGCAAAGAGAGGAGAGAGACAGCCAAGGTCAGAGGGAGCACTGCCAAAATTCACAATGAAACTGCAGGAGTGCTGGAGGGGAGAGACAGACGACTTGGAAAGAAAAGGAAAGAGGAGGGAGGGAAGGAGTCTGGGAGATGGAGCAGGGTGAAGGAGCCAGACAGGGAACCAGGGATGGGTACATGTCATTCCTCAGACAAAATGATTGAACATGGATGAGAGGGACAGCAAATGGAAGCCTCAGGCAGGCAGAAGACAGCAGGAGCAGGAATGTGATGGAGCTAGACAGGCTGTGGACCTGGCTCTGTTCCCAAACACAGCCCTGTGCAGCACAGCCCAACTTTGGGGAGTGCACAGCTGTCTGGTGCCCCCTGGCAGTGCTGACCCCTATCCAGCCTCACCACCGAGGTGAAGTTTCATTCCTGCCTCCTTAGCATTCACAGCATCCCATGGCAGAGCGAGCACCCGCAGCCAGCAGCACAGCTCAAGGTGACTCGGAGGTCAGGGAAAAGCAGCCTGGCAATTCAGGAGCTGGCTCTACATCACCAAGAAATCCAGCAGTTTGGGAGGACCAGAGGTGCCCAGCACATCACAGCCTCCCTGCCTGTTAGTGCCAGTCCCTGTGTACCCCAGACACAATATCCCAGTGGTCTCTATGGATTCTTGCGGGAGAGGGGGGGTGGATCCTGATCCAGCAAATTGCTCCTGGGAGCTGTTGCCACCAGCAAGGCAGGCAGGGCTGGACATCAGCCTCGGTGCTGGGGAGGGCTGGAGCTGTGCAGTGGGCATCAGTGGGGTTGGTTCCCCTCTTGCAGGG
This sequence comes from Cettia cetti, assembly GCA_013401135.1. Lineage (NCBI taxonomy): Eukaryota > Metazoa > Chordata > Aves > Passeriformes > Sylviidae > Cettia > Cettia cetti. Next base: position 1,591 of record VZUI01055616.1, on the reverse strand, counting down.
CATGGAGTTCCCAGACAGGTTTGGTGCCCTGAAAGAGCAGTGGATACCTGCTCTGGGGCTCGTGGGAGGTTCCTCCACATCCCCTTTGGGGATACACCACTCCATGGATGGTTTATAGCAAAAGTCCCTCTCCTTCCCCAAACATCTGAGCCCCAGCCCAAAGGCAGCTGGAGGGATGGAGCCCTGCTTTCCACTATGACCAGCTGCAGAGCTGCACTGGGAAGAGGCTCAGCACTTTTCTGGTGATAATTAAGATCTCGTTATCTTCAGCTAACACCAGGGAGACAGGGAAAACCACAGGTGCCTTGTGATATGGCAACAGCTGATGCTCCGGGCTGTGCCTGGGAGCAACGGGAGCCTCGCTCTGTTCTGCCTGAATATAAAGCATGGAAAGCACAAAGCAGAGGGTGACAAACTATTTTTCTCCTGGCTGGTGACACCTAAGTGTGCAAACATACTGTCTTCTCTCAGGGGTGGCTGGAGCTGACACAGATGGATGGCTGTGCACCTTTTGCCTTCACCCTTTGCACAGAGGTCCAACCTGAGGCTCTGGGGGTTTTCTTTGCTTTTATTGTTGTTGTTGTTGTTTTTGCTTGTTTGTTTTGGTGTTTTGGGGTTTTTGTTTGTTTTTCTTCTGCAAATTTCCTTCACCAGGGAATTTTTATCCGACGTGTCTGGAGCCACGCAGGAGCTGTGCACCTGCAGAGAAAGAAATGGGGCGGTGTCTGCAAACGGGCTCTTAGAATGCCAAGGGTGAAAGGGGTTGGGAGGACAAGAAGGGGAGGGGAAGGAGAAGGAGGGGAGGGGAAGGACAAGGAGGGGAGGGGAAGACAAGGAGAGGAGGGGAAGACAAGGAGAGGAGCGGAAGGAGGAGAAATGGATGGGGAGAGTGAGATTGCTCTTCACTCTCATGAATGAGGGGTGCGGCATGTGTTCCCGGGCACGTGTGGATACACCGCCGAGCCCCAGGAAGGAGCAGGGAGCCATTTGCAGCAGCGGGTCCCTGCCGAAGGCTCCGGGGCTGTGCGGAGTGGAGACGGGCCCTGCGGGGGACCCCGTGTGGCGCCTTCCCGCCCTCGGCTGAGGCCTGAGGAGGGTCCGCCCGCCCCTCCGAGCCCCCTCAGCGCCTGCTAATCCCCTTCGATCCCCGCAGAGCCGAGCGGGCTCCTCATCCCCCCGGGGCCCCTCAGCGGGCGGCTGTGCCCATCCATCCCTCAGGATCCCGCTAAATCTACCTGTCCCCTCAGCGTCTTGGTCCCCCCATCCTCTCAGGTCCTGCTAAATCCTCAGGGTCTGGCTGGATCCCCTCGTCCCATCAGGCACTAAATCCACCCTGACCCATGCCCTAAGGATCCTGCCGAATCCTCCCCTGCCCTCTGAGGGTCCTGCTAAATCCTTTCATTCCCTCAGTCCTCTCAGGGTTTTCCCATTCCCTCAGAGCCCAGCTGGGTGATCACAGCCCTTCTGAATCCTACTAAATCCTCACATCTGCTGGGTGCCCTGTCCTCTCAGATCCCATAAATCTTCTGATCCCCTTCAGCACCTGGTTGTGTGTGTCCCCCCCCCCCCCCCCCCCCCCCCCCCCCCCCCC
>VZUI01055615.1:0-20935 GCA_013401135.1 Cettia cetti | reverse complement strand
TTTCTTTTTCTTTTTCTTTTTCTTTTTCTTTTTCTTTTTCTTTTTCTTTTTCTTTTTCTTTTTCTTTTTCTCTTTTTCCTTCTTTTTCCTTTTCACTTTTTTCTCTTTTTTTCTTCTTTCTCTTTTTTCTCTTTTTTTTCTTTCTTTTTTCTTTTTCAGTTCTTTTTTTTTTTTTTTTCCCTCATCTTCCCTTTCATTTTCAAGGAAAGAGAAGTTACTACCGGGCAAACATCTTATTTATCAGTGGAGTTTATTCAGACACACCAACACAGAGTAATTATGCCCAGAGTTCCCATTAACATCCCACAAAACGACAGCATAATAGCTTCCTTTCTTTAACATGTAACCCAAATAGGTTAATAAATAAGTTTAGTTCCAGTCATAGCCCACTTTCTGACTTAGCCTTCTGCATTCCCTCTTTTACAAATACGGAATCTATTGAATTTTGGAACAGAAAAACCATGAGGAATAAGTTAATCTGCCAGGCACTCCAATCAGTGATCACTACTGTAAGTCTAAATAAAGCTGCATCTATTATGTTCTGAAGTTCAGCTGAACTGTGAAAGGGCACATGACTGAAATCACTGCATGTGAGTTGACTCACAGTTAAGTTTAGATGGGACTTACTTAGTTCCTCATGAGTTTCTCTTCTGATACAGGCCTTCTAAAGACACTTCAGTTTATTAAGGCTTGGTCAGTGGCCTAAGGGTATACAGGTATCCAGTGACAAGAGGGATTGCAAGAGTGGCATCCCTCTGCATTGGCAGTCAGTTGAGAAAATGTGGAGCAAACTGGATGCACCCTCTTTCCCCTTGGAGAGCAGAAAGCTGTATTATACAAATTCCCCTTGTACAAATTGGAAAAGTGGAACAAAAATGTTAGTGACTGGGTGCACTGAAGCACAGACTAAAAATGTTCTTCTCCAAGTTATATAGGGAGTTGGAGTGATGCAGCCAAAAATGAAGCACAGGCATATATTGTCCCATGCTGCTCTCAATTTCTAGACAACATTGTCGTGGAAGGAAACACTGTTTATCTGCCTAGTAACTGTCTATTTTAATCTGTAAGAACAAACAATGTAAACAAAATGAGCAAACAGAAGCAGGCTTGTACAGAACAATTTGCAGTCTTGTTTTCCAGTGGAAGATTCCATGGACCACCCAGGCTTTACTCTAGTCCTTTTCTCAACCACGGAGCATCTAATTAAATCCCTTTCCATTCCTGACTCTTAAGTGGAAGAGAGCCTACAGTCCTGTACAGTTTCTTTCCAGATGGAAATGCATAATTTAACAGAGATACAGCTGACAGGGAAAAGTGGGCCCAAAGCAGTATTAGCATTTGCCACAAATTGCATTAAATTACAAGGGGTACTTAATGCAGACATATTATAAAAAGAAGATTAAAGACAATATTTAGTTTTTAAGCCCCTTCTAAGATTGTAGTGTGCCAGGCAACAAAAAACTCACAGTAAAACTACTTTAGTGATACCAAGAGTTGTTTGGTTTTGCTATACATGATCAGTAACAAGTCATGGCATTGTGTCCCATTGTGTCCTACAGCTTTATTCCATATACACGTATAAAAAAAGTTGCTAAGCACCTTACATTATTTATAACATGAGGAAAGTACTATTCAGAATGCTGTTTTGTAGATAGGGAACAAAACGTGCAGACATTGACTTGTCAGTGGCAAGTGAACCTGTTTCCCTAGTTTAACCATGTCTTGTTCTTTATGCTTATCTTAAAAAAAAAAATAGGACCAGAGGAAAATTTTTGTCAGGCTATCAGCTGTCTCTTTTTAGAACTGGACATTATTGTAAATATCCACATAAAGGAGAGAGTACATAGCAATGCAGAGTTGCTTTGCATTGGATGCTCCTTGAAGAGGCTATAGGGAGTTTATGGAAATATGCTATGTGAGCAGCTGCTTTGGCTCCACTACTGGCATTCTGAGAAATATTCCAGTTTGGAAATTAACCCAGTTGATTATTATTCTGGACATAGAAAGGTAGCTTCTGGTAGCCTATGTGTAGCAACTCTAGTGTTAGTCTGTGGGCCAGAACACAGGAATGATACCACATTCAACATCTGCACCTGAGAATACATTCTGATGAGATCTAGAGAGGCTTAGTTCAGAAATATCTTTGTGCCATCTCACTTCTGGGATGCTTTAGTAAATGCAACAGTGGTATAATTTATTCAGGTTGAGAGCAAAGCAGGAAATTACTTTTATTGCTTCTCTTGGGCTAACCGTGGAATGCAACACAAGTCAGAATCATTACAGCAAAGCATGCTGCATCCCTTTTTTGATTTGCTCTCCTCCTCTTGATTTTATGATGAGTCCAGCTCAGGGCCTCCTCCAAGAGGATGCTCAGTCCTGGTATGTAGCTCACCTTGTGCTGAAGCAGACCCTGGGCTACCAGTGCGTGCACATGAGAAGTGCCAGTTGTAAATGGTAGATAGCACTCTGGGATATCTGAGTTGCAGAAAGGATGAAGAGGAAGTGTGCAGCCATCCTTTCTAATGAAATTCCTGCTAGTTAAAAATAGCTAGTGGAAGCTGGCACTTCTGGCACATCCAGAGCGTCACCTTCCCAAGTATCTTTTTCTGGCCTGAGCTGTAGGAAGTTGCAAATGCAATCCGCTGTGTAATAGTGCAGCATATTCTTGGCCAAACTCTTCATCTTTTTTTCCTCTTCATGGTTAGCTAACAAATGTTATATGTCTCTCTTTCTTATTTAAAACTATTCCCTACAGAACCAAGTATCATCCAGATTGTTGTGGAACATAACTTACTCTTCCCTGTTTCTTCATATCAGTTCTGGCTGTGGTGAGAGGGAAGGCAAACGTGGCTCTGTATCCCCTTGCCTGCCTAGTTGCCCAGAAATGCCAATTGCAGTAATGATGATACTGAACAATATCAGATTTCACAATTTCCCCCAACAGAGTTTTCAATGCAAAGCAATTTTGTTCACTACAGAAATCAGAAAGGTTTGAGTTGGATTGGTGATATTGCATAATTAGGTTTTCAAAAGAACAAGAACAGAGAAATGAGAATAGTGGGGAAATCAGGCTTCTTGCTTTTGCAAATTATAACCACAGAAAATGCCAGAAGTTGTGTTTCTTGTCAAGAATAAAGGAGTTAATCTTTAGTAGCCTGTCTCATGGACAGAATATATTTTACAACTGTAAGTTTTGGTGATTTATAGCAGTAACCCATAGGAATGTCTTTAATAGCAATTTTACACTTGAGTGCACTGATTTTGCCACTTTTCTCAGGGTTTTCCTTTGTGTCTGTGTGTTTAAAGGTAGACATACAGACATAAACTCAGCTATTGTAGAGAAAGTTATCTGTAGAAAAGCAGATTCCCGAATTCTGGCCGAAATGTTTGTCAGCTGCCCAAATGTCTATAAGGAGTATTTGTTTTATTCATTTCAAAGCACAAAGAGATGTAGAAATACAGGGAAGAGGTGAGGAAATTCTCTGGAAGCTTGTGCCTCATTGCTGGTATTTGTTATTTTGTCTCTGAAATCATTAAACAGGCTTGGAAAGATCTATTTTACAGGGAATCTCACAGACAATGCCTTTCTGTCAGAAGCAGAGCCTTGGTAGTCACCTGCTGCTGAAGCCCATGAATGAGGTATGGGAGCCCTGTTTTCTGCACTCCTGCCCCACAGGTTAAGGACAAGAGAATGAGTGGGTAGCAGAGAAAAATACTGTTGAGCAGAACAGCAGTTCTGGTTTGTAAGTCACATCTAACTGAAATTCAAAGAGGAGATACAGCTTGAGTAGTCATCGAAATGATTACACAAACTCAGTTGGAAAAAGAATGCAGGGAGCTGGCAAGGGGACAAAGCTGGAGAGAGCTCAGACAAAAAAACCTCCTGAAGTTTGGTGGTTTTTTCCCTTTCCAGGATGTGTAGTTCAGAGGTAGGCAGGAGCAGTGGCCAGCCAACAAAGGCTAGATGCTGTGGTTTTGAAAGAGGCACTCGAGCATATGGAGCTTTCGTGCAAAAAAAGAATGTTTTTTTGATCAATTCCAGGCGAGATGGCAGTTGTGTCATTCCGGGTGCTTCTCATCAGATTAGATGGGATCGCTAAGAGTCCTTCGGCATTTTCAGTCTGAGAGAAAAAAACCCACATGTGGCTAGTAAAACTGTCCAGCACAGATATTCCCTTCTTCTTACTTAACTTTTAGATTATGGGATCCTGAAGCCATGTCAGCCTCATATGTGATACTGGGTGACACAGTTAGTGACAATTTGGCTGGTTGTCTCCCAGCTGGGAGGGAAACCCACTGCCAGAATTTCCAGTGTACCATCAAAATACTGTCATGTATTTTGGGCAAAGCTTTGGCTGTAGTTTCATTTCATCATTAAATGATATTTGTGAATTAGCACATAAGCATGAGCTTTGTTGGGATGAAAGCACAATTTGGCACAAATGTGACATGAATAATGAAAGGAGTGAAGTACTGCTCAAGGAAAGGAGATAAGTGAAGCTTTTGATTAGAGTGGGAGAGTAGCTGCATGTTGTTGAGGCTTGATAAACCAGTTTGAGAAGTACAAATCAACCTTCTGAGGAGCTGCTATATTTAGCACCAGGCTTCAACCACGACTCTTGATTCTGTGCAAGTTCAAATTTTGGGAAAGGTGGATACAGCTCCTATAGCACGTTCAACTGAAAGTCCATCTTCTCTCTGTTAGTGATGATGTCTGTGCTTCCCTGTTGTTGACATATCATGGTTTATAACTTTGCAAGAGTGCCACTGGAGAGTTAGGTGTTCACATGAAGTGTAGTGAGAATTTTCCAGTACTGCATACATGTCATACATTTTTTATATGCACTGTGGGGGGTGGGGGGTGGGGGGAAGTGTGTGGAGGGTTTCTTCTGCTGTTTCTGAGTTCCTGTGTGATGTATGAACTTCCAGATCAAATGAAAGGAGGTCACAGATCAAAGCTCAAGTGTGGAACCAGGGAAGATGCAGGTAATGAAGGCAGAAGTGAACTCAATCTTAAACAGAAAATTTACACAAAAGTGTATCCCAAATTGAAAAATTCCATGCCAAAATATCTATTGCCCTGGTAGCATAGGAATGAGTGGTGGTGAATTGTTTGGTTGACAGGAATCTCACAAGTTCAGCAACATGGAGCCATTGTTTTCAGAAAGGTATATGGAGTTCCTGGTTCAGTGCTCTTACTCCATTGTGTAAGAAAGAAATAAATTTGTCACTGCTTGTTAATGCTATCTGGAGTTGAAAGGAGTTTATATGAGCATCATCACACTGAATTGTTTTGATGATTCAGAAAACAGAGTGCTCCCTGTGAGTGAATACTTTGTTGGCTTTCTGGGGTTAGACTAACAGTCTACTACACAGAATAACTTTGCTCCCCAGTGCTGAGCAGCATATTCCAGTGAATATTATCCAGGAGAATGTAACTCTCCTGCAATCTTTCCCAGACTTCAGTGTGCACCAAGAGAAAGCCATCTCCTCACAGACACCTTGCAGTATTTTTCCTGTAAACAGTGAGGTGGGAGCTCCTCTGTTCTGATCCTGACTGAGAGTCCAGCAGAGCTATGGAGGCCCACTTAATTATTTTGCATATCTCAGTTTTAGGGTACCCAAGCTGTGCCTCACATTCAAAGGATGAGTAGCTCATGTGACTCCTGTTAGCCCATGAAAGATCTGGAGCTTTGGATTCAGCCCACAGATATCTCAAAGTGGGTGTTCTTAACATCCTTGATCTTAAGTTGGGTTAATTTCCCATCATGAGAAATGAGAGCACCATTACCTGCCTTCAAAGTAGATGCTGTAAATGGGCTTTGAAATGTAAAGCAGATACTTTCATCTGTGCTTTTTAGATGACATACAAATTAAAAATTGCAGAGTTGTGAGTGTTGTATGTTTTATTTCCAACATTCACCACAAACCAAACATTTCAGGGGAATTCATGCATCTGTAATGCTTGTCACTGATTGTTTTAGAAACTGTGCATAACTTAATGTAGTAGGATGTTTCAGAAAAGAAAGAAATTGCTTGCAGGAGGCCTTGTATAGAGATTAATCTCTCAGGAATGCAGGGGGTTAACGGTCAGGCTGATTAATCACTGTTAATGACCCATCAGGAAATCTGTCAGGAAGTGGGTAAAAATTCCTGATGGCTGATTCGAAGCATTGTGTGGTATGCTTTGGTTTTGATGTTTCCCAACTGATAGTCTACACTGGGTGTAGCTAAGTTACCTTTTAAGTTCTCAGGACATGTGAAGGACCAGATGATATGATGCCCTTGTTCAACTTGAGTAAGTGAGCAAGAAACTTTCCCAGTTCATGGCTGTGTGAGTACACCACAACATAAATGCAAGAAAGTCAGGAATTGCTCCTTCCCACAGCTTCTAAGAACAGTCTGGTAAAGATGCAGAAAGGACGCGTGATCATTCCCTCTTTCTTCCAGACCGAGTCCACAGGGTATGGGGGGAAGAGTAGAACAGGCGGCTTTCCCTGTGTGAACAAGGAGCCAGAGTATTAAGACTTGAATACACGACTGAGTTAATGAATTGCCTGGTGTTGACTGAGGGTGAGGTTTCACAGTTGGCTCAAGCTGATCCAAGATCATGCTGAAAGGAGTGTTTCTAACCTCTTTCTCCTTTGCTGTGGACTAGCTATCATGTGGTAATACGGCAACTTGCTGATCTGGGTGGAAACTATTGTTTCTTGCTCAGTGTTGGCTGGCCCAGTTGTCAGAAGGATCAGAGAACTGATCTGCCTCACTGCTTGGCCACACAAGTGCTAAATCTGATGTAGGGGAGGGCGTGGGAACATGAGACAAGGATAAAAACATGAGTGGGGACTGAGCCTTTCAGCAGTAGCATAACCATGGATTGGCTTAAGCCTATTATGAAACTGCAGTCTGAATCACTGGAATAAAGAGTGCACTGTCAACCTACAGGGAACGCAAATTAAAATGTGCTAGCTTACACCTCCTGCCGTTGTTAAACACTGGCTGAGCTCAGCCACTCTGCACGTGGCTGGGAGGAAGGAGCTACGGTGGGGCAGCATCTTAACAGTTCCTCATGACTTTGCCTGGAGTGTGCAAACCACATCAGACAGCACTGGGTGGGGTTGTGGAGGAGGCAGAGTGGAAGAAGAAAGGAAGAGACAAGCACCACTGCCATGATTCTCTCTATATTTTCCTTTGGCTCAGGGTAACCTCTACTCTTTCTTTGTGACAAGATTGCAGAAACACTCAGTGACCAGAGGACAGATTAGCTCCTTAATAGAGGTGGGGATCCCAGACCATAAAGCTCTGGGGGACAGTGTGCTTTTCCTAGTTCTTCTTTATTTTCAACCCAAGTAGCTTTGCAGTGCTATTTAGTCAGTACCAAAAGCCTAACTTAGACCTAGCAAGGCAAGCCCTGCTATTTGATTTGAGTTCATTTGGTTCTTACTGCTAAATTTGGTGGTTCCCAGTTAAGGACTTCCTACCACTTTGTTCCAGCTCAAAATTCCAAGTAAAGATACTGGAATAACTGTTAGTGGGAAATCTCTTAGTAATTTTCAAATATTTCATGTTTTAGGGGTTTATAACAGTAGGTCTTCTCCTTTAAGCACAGCTTAAGGTGTGCAGAGCCACACCAGTATCTGCAGGGTGCCCTACAAAGAAAGCAATGCTTCCACACAGGATTAGCAACCCCAGACACTGTGGGAGTAATCACCCTTTTTAGGCCTTGATTTTAGGAAACTGTTTGAAGATAGTCAAATTATTTTAATTTCAGGAGAGTTTCAAGATAGTGGAGTTAGTTTAATTTAAAGATTGTCTTGATTTAAGCTGCCAAAATATCTTTCCAGTGAAACATGAGAAAATATGTGGGGAGGAAAATATTAATGTCCCAGAAAATAATTTTAAAAAGTATTCCACAGGCAAATGGATGCAGAAGTAAAAAACAAAACAAAACAAAACAAAACAACAACAACAACAACAACAACAACAACAAAAAAAAAACAACCAAAAAAACCAAAAAAAAAACCCAAAACCCAAAAAACCAGCTAGGAACATTTCCAGAAATAAATCATTCTCCTTCACATAGAGGATAAACATGGGCTCTTTCAGGAAGAAGGAAATCATAAAAAATCAAAAGCTGCATAACTGATTCAACCACTGTGAGTGGGGTTTTCAGGGCAAGGTTTTGGTAGTGGGGACTACAAGAGTGGCCTCTCTGAAAGGCTGCTGGAAGTTTTCCCCATGTCTGATAGAGCCAGTGCTCCACAAGGGACCCACCACTGGTCCAGGCTGAGCCCTTCAGTGATGGTGGTAGTGCCTCTGGGATAATGTAGTTTTACCCCTTAAGAAGGGGTAAAAATAGGGCTGTGCAGCAACAGCAGGAGAGCAGGAGAGAATATGTGACAGAAGCAGTTGTGTGACGCCAAGGTCAATGCTGAAGGAAGGGCAGGAGTGCTTCAGGTTCTGGAGCTGAGATTCCCCTGCAGCCTGGGGTGAGGCAGCTGTGCCCCTCAGCCCATGGAGGTCCCTGGGGATGCAGAGATCCACCTGCAGCCCTGGAGGAGACCCATGCTGGAGCAGGTAAATGCCCAAAGGAGACTGTGACCCATGGGAAGCCTATGCTGGAGCGGGGTCCTGGCAGAACCTGTGGGGAGAGGAGCCCACACTGTAGCAGATGTGCTGACAGGACTTGTGACCCCTTGAGGGTCCCACATTGGAGCAGCGTGTTCCCAAAGGACTGAACCATATGGAAAGGACCCACTCTGGAGCAGTTTGTGAAGAACTCTAGCCTATGGGGAGGACTCATCATGGAGAACTTCATGGAGGACTGTCTCCTGTGGCAGGGACCCCATGCAGGAGCAGGGGAAGAGTGTGAGGAATCTTCCCCCTGAGGAGAAAGGAGCAGCAGTGAAAATGTGTGGTGAAATGACCACAATTCCCATCCTCTGTCATCCTGAACTGCTGTGTGAGGAAGAGGTAGAAAAATTGGAAGTGAAATTAAGCTTGGGAAGAGTAGAGGATGGGGGAAGGTGTTTTAAGATTTGCTTTTATTTCTCATTATTCTACTCTGATCTGATTGGTAATAAGTGAATTTCCCCATGTCAGGTTAGTTTTATCTGTGCTGGTGATTGCTCCCTCCCCAGCTGAACAGGGAAGTGGCAGAGTAGCTTTGGTGGGCACCTGATATCCATCCAGGGTCACCCCACCACACACTGTAATCAAAGGATATTTCATTCTCTGAGCATTTCAGCTGAAATTATCCCTTAGATGAGACATAGACCCTAATGGCACAAGACTATCTGAATATCCGAAGGCTGTAAATGTTTCTCCAGTTCCACTAGTAACCTTTCATCAAAGCACAGCCCAGGGATTCTTGTAGGGAGACACAGGCTTTTCCCACTTGTGAGCAATGGATAGTGAGTGCCTTTGCTGACAGCTATTTTTGTGTTACATAGGGCTAATTTGCAGTTTGGGTAGAGAGTAGGCAGAGGTACAGCAAGGAATGTTGAGCAGATGTGACAGAGCGATAACATCCTTAGCGTAATCCAGTATCACACACTTGTGGAGTGCTATAAATACAGCAGGAATTCTCCAAGGCCCAATTCCTTTGACAGAGTTGGGCATCTCTGCGTTGCCATGGATGTAGACTGCACTAAATCAGCGTAATCCTCAGGCTTTGTTCATTTGTGCACTTCTGTGAATGCTCCTTGGAGGCTATAAGCATCATTGTGAGCGGTGTCACTGGTTTTACATCATGAGGCAGTTTTTGACAGCTTTTGGATTGCTGTTTTGATTTATTCACTACATGAAGAATTCATCATTACAGGAAAAACATTTCTCTTGTACTGCTGTACAACATCCTTTTCAGGTGTTTCTTTGGGCCTTGGTAACATGCTCTTAAAATGTATTTAATGGAATGAATCCATGTTAATAGCCAGAGTGCACAGTGACTGCTTGTGCACTTCTTAAAAATCACCTGAGAAAAGTTTTCTCAGGTTCACTAACGACGTCAGGTTTCAGGAGCCAGAGCCCTCTCATGTTCTTCCATGGTTGCTATTTCTCTTGCCCAGGAGAACAGGCTGGGAGAGCAAAGGCTGAGCAAAAGATTGCCCTTGGAACAAGGCAATGCAACTGCTGCCACTCTCTGAACTGTAGCTTTTGTCCTCTTGGCCTCCAGATTCTTTCGGTGAGCAAGTCATCTTCTTGTAGAAGTGAAATGCATCCTAACAGTCTGTGCATGATGGATTGAAAGAGGCTTTATATGCTGGAAAGGCTGTTGAACAATATAGTTTCCACTTACAAAGCACTTTCCTTAAAAAGCCTCTCAGGGCAGCATAATATAAAAATAGTTCTACTAAAGTTGTGAACCAGCTTCTGACAAATCAGGACTAACAAAAGCTAAGGTATAAATAGAAGTGTTTTCATGGATTTTCTCTTCTCTAGAGGCACAGAATCTCAATCAGTGCTGGGTTGTAAGAAACAAAAATGCCCTTTTCCAGACACACAGGAAAACAAGGACCTTACAGACTAGTGGCACAGAATATAAATAGGTTTTCAAAACTGCTTCAAAACCATAAAAATTAGTCAAAACCATGACATTTGTATTTAAGAATGAGCCACACCATATTGGACAATTTTTAATCCAATTCTTTATTTTATTTCAAACGAACTAGCATCTCTTGCTTTACAGAAAGGTTAAATATGTTATACTTTCATAATTATGGAATGAATTGTCTCCAGGCATTCAAGGATATGAGGATTATCTCAAAGTCTGCAGCATATTAGAATTCCCGGAAGACAAATGCTGAAGAATGTAAAATATTACGTACTTTGTATTTATATTTTGTCAGTGGACACTCTCAATGCACCTTACTGGTCATTTTCAAATTAATTTTTTTTTGTGAAGTAGGTTAGAATTATTTTTCTTAGAGCAGGTTTTGAAACAGCTAAATGCAATCTATTTGCTATTCCAGTGTTTTTGTAATCTTGATTTTACTCTGAGCCTGTTTCTTCTAGTGCTCTGTGCCAACCTTTTTTGAATCTACCAAACCCAATGTAGTTTAATCCACAATACCAAAGAAGGAAGGTCTGTTTCTGTAAGCCAAAAATAGTTCTCACTGCAGTTAACCTTGCAACTGAACCAGTTCTGCTATTACTCTTTTAGTCATGTTTGACCAGTCACTTCTGCACAGACCAGAAGCAAAGCTGAACATGGTATCTACATAATCAATCTGATGCATGACGCTGTTCTCAGTGCAGCAGCTCCTCTGTTGGAAACACCCCCCCTCACAAAATATCCACTTACCAACAACTGAATTTATGATACCCTTTGGGTCTGTAATATCTGGGCTTTGCAGATACTGACTGCTTCAGTCTATGCATGAGAAGTGAGGATTTCATCAAAAGTTTACTGGCATCAAATCCTTGTATATTCTCCAATCACCCTGTAATCTTTTCTCTTGCAAAAAAATGCTAGGGGACCTTTTTTCCATTCTGGATGGGAGTCTGCTGTTCTCTCCTTTTTCTGCTTTCAGAGCCATTTATCGTTGTTCAGTCACACTAAAAGAGAGATCCCCTGCCATCTCAGAACCTCAGAGCATCACCCATGGGCAGAGACCCACAGTAACATTTCAGGGAGAGCTTACACTCCATCTCACTGGCGCACAGACTAAGACCTGGGTGACACGTGGTTCATCTTTTTTTGTTCCTATAGCCAACAGTGCAGCAAGTATTAAAGAAAAAACCAGAAAGACAGTATTCTGCTCCATGCTGCTGCCATTTGACACCAGATATTCTAAGTATTACTCATTAAAATATTTGGCTACTTCCATTTCCCAGTGATCACTGTAAAAAATGCTCTTCCTGCTAGAGCTACAGCAGAACAGATCTGCATACTGAAATCCTACTCCTGTCTGTAACAACAGTACCAAAATAGCTTTAATAATTAATCATGCAGTGATTAGATTACAAACTCTGAGATGGGATGGAGATTTTTGTATTATGCATCAGACAAAAGACACTGGCAATGCTTAACTAGCAGTCACCTGCTCCTGCTCCACCTGCCATTGTGGGAACACTCCGGAAACCAGAAGGGAGACAAAGGCCCAACAGAAATTGATAAAAAACCTTCACCTGCCCCTGGCATGTTCAGGAATACGGAACTGTTGAAACAGGTGCTGCTACAGCTGCATGCAGGGGTACTGCTTTGCTTATTAACTTGTCATTTGCCAGGCCATGCTCTCCATTGTATCCTGATGGAAGTCAACATTCAAACCCCAGGCCAAGCAAGGGTTAAGCAGGGAGTTTTCAGACTGGAAACACCAATGCAAACAGCCACTGTGGCAGGGCTGGGCAAGGAGAGGCCAGGCCTGGGGTAGGGGCCCTATCCTGTGCTCACCCCTGTTAGGGTCCCTTGCAGTGCCTGTGCTGTTCTGCCCTGTCAGCTGCTTGCAACATTAGAAGCAAATTTCTGTGGAAGTGGCATTGTTTTGCTGGAATGATATTATATACAGCTGATTTCAAGGCAAATAAGATTTAAGAGTTTAAGACTGAGAAACACTAGTATTCAAAATTGGAATATTACTTCCTAGTCTTAACTTCCATTAGAAATTTTGCTGAGCTGTTTTGACAAAGTTTTTCCAGGCCCTTTGCTCTTGCTGCATGACTCTTGGGGCCTATTTATTACAACTTCAGAGGCAAAATCCCTCAGGGGAGGTAGTCCATATGCTGGATCTGGAGTGAAATAAGATAATACTAGTTGTCTAGTTTAATGCCTTCACTGGTATAAAAGTACAATTTAAAAAAATTGACCTTAGGAGCAGTTTTATGGTACCAACAAGAACTGGTATCAGTCTGGCCTTAGAAATCAAACCAGTTTTAGGGGAGGAGGGGGAAAGAACAGCATGGACCGCAAGGAGCAAATCAAGTTAAACATGACCATCAATCAAGTTAATTTTTGCCAGTTGCTGGGGATACTTCATGGCACGGAACATCGCTAAACAACAGTTACTGTTAAAAAGCACTTGGGAGGCAAACAGCTGTCACTGCCTGCTGACCAGAGCACAGCCAGCGGTATCTGGGCAAAAGGGTCAGAGCAAGCTGGGCTGTGGCTGATGCCCATGTGGGACAGATGTCCTCATGCCTCCCGAGGGCTCCCACGGGGCAGGCAGGGCATGGCTTGGGAACGATGAGTAGCTCAAGAGAGCCATGGCTGGCAGAGCTCCCGATGAATCTCACTGTCCTCATCCTCCATGGTCAAACAGCACAGGTGGCAAAGCTTGCCCCAGGAATAAGAGTGATTTATGTGATAGACACAATGATAGTTTTTTATGACAGTGGGACCTTTGAATAATCAACAGCTACGTTCTGGATGTGTCAAAACATATCCCTCTGCAACTAGGAATTTACGGACACCACAAGCCACATGGCTTATTTTTTTCCCCTTTTCTCTGCTGTTCTGCCACTGACCTTTATAAAAAACAGAAGTTAAATAAGAGAAAAATAGCTTTAATGAAACATCCAGGTTGAGAAATCAAATTCAGACACTCCAACAACAGGAAGTTTCAAAAGCAGTGTTTATAACAGCATCTTGCTGAGCTGTGGCACTCTTGCTTTGCTTTTCTTTAAGTTTTAAGCGATATTATAGTGTGCTCCTTGACTCAGGAGCTGGGCAGAAGGATAGCATTGTGGCATTAGTTTAACTTTGCAAAATTTCTTAGGCATAGAAAAGTGTATTGAACTCAACCCTTGAACAATTTCCTGACCCCTGCAATCAGTACTACAACTTGTGTCTTTCCGGTAAAGGCATCTGAATTGTTTCCCTGTGCAAATACACTTAAGCTTGTTTGTTATTTTATTCTAGGGCGCTGGAGACAGTTTTGTGGGAGCACTGGCCTTCTACCTGGCCTACTATCCCAAGTTATCCATGGAGGAAATGATCAGGAAGTCCAACTGCGTCGCATCAGTGAGTGTCCAGGCACCGGGGACACAATCTTCATATCCTTACAGGAAGGACTTGCCTCAGGATCTTTTCTAATTGATTGTCTAGCTTGCTGTACTGATTTTATCTCATACCAGACAGCATTATTCTGACTCCACTGAGGTTCTCCTGTGCTGAGTGGAAAGGCCAGCAGAGGCTCCTTGCTTCTTATTTCAGGAATCCTGTGTGTTCCTGTTCTACAGCAGTAAGATGGGGTGGGGGTGGTGGATCTTTCAAACACAGCACAGCAGGTCTCTGGCCACACACAACCCTGTGGTTGTCCCACACAGTGCGCTCTACTGAATGAACTACGTGAAGTTTACAGCAAAACACCTGGAGGGTATTGGGCTCCTGGCGGTATTTTTACTTGATTTTATCAGAACTTCTGATGTGAAATGGCAGCACATGAAGCCAAGCATCAGCTTTGAGACAGCAGCTTCAGTGCTCAAACAACAGGGCCAGTGTGTGGCTCACAACAAAGCCCCGAACATTGAGTCTGGGCCCACCTGTGCCCACGTGCCTCAGGTGTGGCACTGCACTCCATGCTTCCCCACAATCAGGAAGGTCCCTCCAACTGCAAGTAGGACAGGACTGCTACTGAGGTAGACTTTGAAAAATGTTTCTAGCCACAGCACTCTAAATACAGGCAAGCTAATTAAGAGAAAAAAAAAAAAAAAAAAACAACTTATAAGATCAGAGAACTAAGCTGCCTGTTTTCTTCATGTTTGACAAAAACCCAGGAAAGAAAAATCCATCCTACTAACCTGGCTGAAAATAATACAGGCCTTTAACCATGGTAATAGTTTATCCAAAAACTCATCTAGGTTCCCATTCCTTTTTTCCTCAGAAGGAGCTGGTGCAGTATTACCCTCCAAGTAATGACACCAGCTCATGATCACTACTGTCACATTGTGGCTGGTAGGTTAGAAAAACTTGCAATCCTGCCATTGAATTCCTGCTGTGGAAAATGTTAATTTTTATTGCTTTATAAAACAATAGTTCCTTTGAAGATTACAGCCTCTTTCACAATAGAAAACACAGACAATGGGATTTTCTATTTAATTTTTTTTTAATTGAGCACTGTAAAAATAACTCAAAAGATAAATAAATGTTACTGTGATGATCTATGTCCAGACATTAAGAATTTTCTCTCTCTACATTGTTTTATTCACAATGGCCTTCAAATCACAGGAGACGGTGATCCCAGTTCATTTCCTCTCTTTTCAGCCCATGTTGCTGGATTTCTGAATCAGTGTTCACCCCATCCTGCCCCCAGACCATCCTCTTCTCATGTATAAATCAAGTCCAGTCATTGTTCACACAGAACGGATTTTTCTCTTCTCTGTGAAGAGGACACGTTGTTTTGCTACAGGGGAAAAAAAAAAAAAGAAAAAAAGAATCCGTTAAGAAGCCTGAAGTGTTAAAATTCAATTCAACCAGCCCACGTTCCTTTTCTCCTGGCTGCCTTCACTGCTTAAATGAGTGTGGAGCAACTGACTGGCACAGCACTGTTGTTAACCAACTCTTGAAGGAGTTCAGTGGTGCTTTCACTTTACCACATGTAATTTTTAGTTCCTAAGATGTCCACTTTACCTCTGTGAGAATAAGTATCAGGATGCAAGTGACTGAAAACACTCAACAGCTGCTCTGTGTGACTGTTCTGAGTCACAGCTGTTCAATGTAGGGACAAAAATAGGTTCTTTCTGCTTTCTACTACTGTTCAACTCCAGAGCCCAAACAACTGAGGATGAGCTGGAGCTAGCTGGCCTCACAGGCTGACTGAGAACTTAACCAATTGTCCTGTGGATCTCTCAAGGAGGCACAAACTGGCCATGACCACAATGCCTGATGCAGTGTTTGCAATAAAAACCTGCAAGGGCACATTAAGCATAGTGAATACATTACTTAAAAGCAAAAAAATACAAAATAAATCAAAGCAAAGCTTTACAATGCCACGTGAAAATCAACACAGTTTTCATTATATGAATTCCTTTGAAAGCTACGCAAAGAACAATCCACACAACAAAATCTCTTCTTCCACAAAAAAGTTTCGTTTTAAGAAATACTGCAGATAGTAGAGATTCTGTTGCTGCAGTTGGGAGGTAGTGAAACTTGGGCAATCCTGCCACTTCACTAAAAAGCTTCATTCTGTGGATGTCACAGGTTTCTGAGAAGTACAAAACATAAGGTGAAAACACATGCCAAGTGAAAATGCTTCCCAACATATTCCTGATGTGAGTTGTTATCTAGACTCAAATTTACTTCCCTTCACACATGCAACACTTTCTCACATCAATTTCTCACTTGTGTTCTACTACAGGCTACAAAGATCAAAGCTTTTCTTCAGCAACCTACTACATGTTCTATCTGAGTTCTTCTCTTTCTTCACTTCCCTACAAGTTGCAAAGCTTCTGGATGATCACGCTGCACAATGTTTCAATGCAATAATTTATTTTTCTTATTCAAGGATATCATCCCAGAGATCTCTGACTCCCCTTCTGTGTGGAATTCAAAAGGAAAGCCACCTCTGCTACCCTTGATAACAGCATATTACTTCTCTGGTGGTTTCTCTCACCTCTCAAAGCTCCTGTACTGTTAGCTCTGAGAATGAAAAGGTAGTCCTCTAGCAAGAATATAGTATTTTAAGAAAAAACAAGCTTGAGTCACTTAACTACTGGCCATGCATTATCTACTTAGAGCTGCTTAATAAATTTCTTATATTCTACAACTTTAAATAAGCCCTTTTTGCATTAGCTACACCATGTTATTTCTAATATGGTTCGGTTTAAATTTACCCACATTAAGATTTTAAC
This sequence comes from Cettia cetti, assembly GCA_013401135.1. Taxonomy (NCBI): domain Eukaryota; kingdom Metazoa; phylum Chordata; class Aves; order Passeriformes; family Sylviidae; genus Cettia; species Cettia cetti. The sequence goes on along the minus strand of VZUI01055615.1, from coordinate 4,147 downwards.
ATTAAATTCAGCTGTTTAGTGCTAACAACAGAAACTTGAACCCTTAGTCACCTTTCAAAAAGCTGGGTGAGCAAAAGGCAGTTTGACAGGTGCTATAATCTGTCCCAACAAATCAGATTCTTTAACTGAGAAAATTTGCAAGGACCAGGGGAACATAAAAGAATGCACTAACTGCCATCTGGAGAGTGATATCATTTGTGGAATTGGAAGAATCTGTGCCTATTTTTTTAGAAGAAGAAGTCCATTTTGTAAGAGGTGGTTAAAATTTCTGGTCTAGAGCTCCCATGGCATCTTAACAGAACACTTCTGTTGATGCATACTTTGCGCCTGCTTGTTGGAGGTAGCGCAGTCTAGCAAACCACACAAAGAAACAGAATGAAAGAACTCCTGTGTCACTTGACTTCACCAGTGACATGTGGCATGGCTGTCATCAAAGTCTCTGATGTGTCAGGCAAGTCATTACTTTGTTTCAGTGCCACAATCTGTAAAATGAGGGTAACATTTACTTCCCACTGGAATGTCATGAAGAACAGCAACCCTACAGTCATTTGAATAAGAAACATGTTATGACATATTGTGCTTAGATGGGAAAAATCCTGTTGCATTCATCTCTTTTCCCCCCCAGAGTCAGAGAAGCTCACACAAAGCTCGCTGCCTTCTTCCCCGAGCTCTTACCGATGGGATCATATCTCAGTAAGACCAGTTTTTCCTGCAGTCGCAGTCTCCTGATGTTGAAGCAGTAGCCTGTCTCTGCAGCGCTTTTCATCCTCACCAGAATGTATCTAAAGGCACAAGGGATGTCTCTGTGTCATGCTCAGGTACTCAGTGAGGGCCCCCCACATCTGCCAGGGCATGGGCAAATGGACAGGCTTTCAGCACACACAGTTTGGCACAATCACATAAGACACTTAATTTCAACTTCAGGGATGGGAGTATCAAAACTATGGATGCTTAACTTTTAACACAGACAAACACTAAACCGTAAGCTCCAGCATCAAGTTTAAGTAAATAATTCCTCAACAGGATACAAGCCCAGAGAGAAGTAGCTCCTCCAAAAAACAGTGAGGTGGGAGGAATAAAAACAGGAGAGAAAAAAAGAAATTAGGATAATCAGTATACAATTGAGTCACTATGGCTTAAAAGCTAAGGGCAAGAGAGGAAGGATAATGGTAGTTAAAGATGTTCAGGCTGTAGATAACGCTGTATCACAGACTATCACTTCCTCATGCAGAGAGGAAGCTAAGCAGATAGGCTGGCACAAGAGGCTTGCAAAAGGAGAAGCAGAACCCCTTGGCACCATCCATCCTGCTAGAGATCAGATATTAACCCAGCCACAGGAACCCCCTTCCCCACTGGAGGGCTCTCGGTTTGCGGGGCAGGCTGGCAGCAACTGTGGAAGCAGCAGACTGAGGAAGCTTCCCTGCACCCCCAGTCTGGAAGTATGCCAAGAGCCAAGCAACTTCCCATACAGAGGGCATCTTCTGAAGTTTCAAAAAAAAAAAAAGTAAAATCCTTTAACCAGTCTATAAATTACATCTTTCTCTTCCACTTCAATAAAGAGATGGATACACCTCTGCATGTGGGCATTCAGTTCCATTTTCCTGTATTTTCCTGTTTCTAACACAAAATGGTCTGTCAAAATTAACCTGTTCTTCCTTACTTGTTCAGCTCTGACCAGCGTACTTCCTCAAGCTCTTCCTTTTCAGCTTTGCAGTCTAATTTACTATTCAGTTCAAAATAAAGAGAAAGACACTGGATTCCTGCAGATAACTGACCGAGCATGTTCTTGGGATTATCCCTGCTTGCTGTCCTCTCCTGTACAGTACTGCAGGTGTGCTGTGAAGCTTCAGTAACCACAAAGACTCCTTTCCTTATATCTCACTCACTTCCTCAAAGCCTCTGTGCAGTTTCCCCTTCCTGGGGGAATCAGTGGCATCAGTGTGACCAAGCCTTGAAATTCTTGTGCACCACACATTTGAGGCTAAGCCCATTCCAAACAATACATCTCGCTCAAAAAATGATTCCTCTATTAAGAAACGTAACAAAGAGCAGAGGCAGAAAACAACATTAGAAAGATGTTGGGGCACAGGAAGAAACCCAAGGGGAGGGGAGAGGGATAAATAATACAAGAACATATTCCTGGAGCGCATATGGGACTGTAAAAGAACAGAAAGAAACGTCGGGATAAAAAATAAAAGGGAGTGTGTGATAGAAATCCCTATATTAACATTAGTAACACCATTTTATAAAGCTACTTTTTCAACTTGCAGAAACCTCCTGGTTTTACAGATAACAGTAGAACAATGAGATGTCAAACTGCTCTCTGTCAGACACATAGTTGGGAAGTGCCTTCTTAATTTAAAAGCCTGACAATTGTGCAGAAATTCTGTAGCAGAAGAATCTGCTTAAATGTGGCAAGCGGTTGGTACTGGCTCTGCTGGGGGCAGATTCTTAAAAAAACTAAAATATAGGAAATGTACCAAAGACCATAGATCCCAGACCAGTGTCGTACCAAGTATAATACACTCACACAGAAGGCAACTTCTGGGAATGGGAAGACAGAAATGTGTTCACATAAATGTACCATTTTAGCCTCTTGGATTTCTCTAGCTGATTTTCTTACAAACAGCATTTTGGATCCAAGTCAGTTTCTCCATATGATCTTGTTTCCTTGTGCCCACATTGTAAGAGTACTGTTGTGCTCAAAGTACATATTCCTTCCTTTCCAACCCTTAACACATTATCAGCTCTCTTTACAGGTCAGAGGACTGTAACTAATTTTCTTCCAGAGCCCACTAGGATCTCTGCTGAACTGGACTACAGAGCAAACTAAGATGCCCAGAGCAGTGACTGCACCTCATCCATTCCTCACATATAAACTCAGGATATGCTAAGCCTGGGAAGTGTTCTGCACTCTATGGGAAAGCTTCACGGCACCTGCCCAAATTCCACACCACAAGACACCAAAGACCCATGCTGTACCTTAGCTTACTCTCCTTAGCTAGAAAGGTATGACAGGAGAACAACAAAGACCCATGCTGTACCTTAGCTTACTCTCCTTAGCTAGAAAGGTATGACAGGAGAACAACAGGAAAAATACTTGGATAATTTACAGCCTCTCTTTAATCACAGAGCACAGAGGTGTGCTTCCCCCCGTGCAGGGCACTTTGGAGATTACTGCTGAGCTTAAAGCAGCAGCCCATTGGACAAAACCTGCCTTTGCTGCAAGTTCAGAACCGGTGGGAGAGTGTCACACAGTACTGTACTTACCTGTGGGAAGACACATAAAGAACGGCTGAGAGGAGGCAGCTACATGCAAGGACTGCAATTCTCTCAGGTACATAAAAAAAATAAATCTAGAGAAGCTTAACACTTTGCAAAGATACAACGTACCAGTAATCAAAAACTGGTGAGAAAAACCATCACTTACTTAGATTTGCTCTTGGCCACTGGGTTGGTTTGGTTTGGTTTGGTTTTTTTTGCAGCATGAAGAAGAGAAAAACAGAAGAAACAGTTACCATTTTATCTTATTTCCTTTATATGCAACATAAAAAGATTAAGTATTTTCCATGGCCTGATTTTGCTAAAGCCCCAGAGAGACAGTGCCAAAAGATTTACTTTCAGAATAATGCACCACTCATTCTTCCATGTGCTGTCAGTTCCCTGCTCTTTCTGCCATCATGTCACCTTTATAAGTGCCTGTGCAAACGCAGTGCCCAGCATGACAGGCTGCATTTGCTGCATCCTCCAGATGTTCTGGCTAGGTTTTAAGCTTCAGTGCCAAGTATGAATTCTCTGGGTGAATGTGAAGTTAAGACATGTGTGGGGAACACTGCTGTTGGAAACGGCAGTCCCAGTCTCCCGGACAGCATCCCACCCACTCCAGCTTCGGTTCCTGCTATGGGGCCAACACAAGGGTTTGCATGGCCACAGGTGAAGAGCAGGGAGCCCTTCTCAGCTGCGCCCGACCTTTCTACAAGGCTGGTTTTGGGTTCGCTGATCTAACCCACAGCACAGAATGAAACAAGCTGGATTACTTTTCTGTCACCTCACTGAATTTAAAGTAATTATAAATCTGCAGCACAAATTCAACCCCCGACTTAAACTAAAAAAAAAAAAAAAAAAAAAAAGGGAAAAAAAAAGCCCA
>VZUI01055613.1:0-38324 GCA_013401135.1 Cettia cetti | reverse complement strand
AAGAGAAGAGAAGAGAAGAGAAGAGAAGAGAAGAGAAGAGAAGAGAAGAGAAGAGAAGAGAAGAGAAGAGGAGAAATCCTACACAATTTTTGAATCAAGCAAAAACAGACATTGTCCTATTCTAGACATTGTCAGCAAGAAATTGCCTAGAATTCTGGCATTTAACATGGAATTAGTTCTAAATCTGTTCTCCACCCTCAAAATAAACTGTTCTGCTGCTAAGACATGCATTTATCCGCTCCCCTGCTACCTTTTATCCTATCTTCTGAACTTGTGTTTTCAAGCACTTTCTTCTTGCCTGAATATAATATTCTTTATGTGGAATTCCAGAATATCTTTTGTTCCTAGATGTCTTGGATGTTGGTCAACAAGAAGTCATTAAAAAGTTTAATCTCCTATGTTTGGCACTACATCATACCAAGAGCAATTTCTTTGTAACAGCCTTTGGAATAAATAAGCATTAAAGGGGCAGGAGAATACTTTTTTCCTTATACTGGTCACCCACACTTTATAGTGGGTGGCCCTTTCGTTTATCCCATTACTATATTTCCACTTCTAAAGCTAAGCCAGATGCAGCAACCTGATACTATTTTTTAGTTCTCGCAACTTTATTGTAGTGAAAACTTCCGTGTATATCTGATTCTTGTTAGGAAAGGCAAAGAAGCAGGAACCATGGTAATATTGCACCACCTTCTTGACAACTTCTATTCTGCAGGAGCTGCACTCCCCAGGGTACTGCACGCTTCATTAGCGGGCATTTTTCACATTTATATGCCCTGGATGCAAACATAGTCATCTTATATCTGAACTCTTCTTGTTGAGATTGTAACCCCGCCCAGAGGCAGCACCTAGGTGCTATGCTTTCTTAAAATTGTACATGATCAGTTCCTGCTAGATAGCCTACACAGCAAAACCAACAAGGGCAGAAAAGATTTCAAGTGTTTTACTTCAATGGTTTTGTCTGCCTTTTCTTTTATCTTCCTTTTAAGCAGATGGACCCAAGCTAATGGGGTATAAACGGCCTGCTGTGCAAAGGCCACGTAAGAAGTACACAGTACAGAAATAACTCATTTAACTGGATGATTGTTTCTTTTTTTCTGAATTTGTATCCTTCTTTTCAGATGTGCTTAATGTAAGTGACAGTGACTGTAACAATTATCTCCTTTACAGAGAGACACAAACACAAATCAAGATGGCCGCATTTACCAACCACGTAGGAAAAACTGTCCTACATTTGAGTGATACCCATGGAAACATATTTTAGAGAAACAACTTGATTTTTTAAAGCATATTTTACAGGCAAACTTAGTCTATTTAACAACTGGCAAAAAATCTTTGAGAGCATGAAGTCATGTGCAGAGTTCTCCTTAAACTTCATGCTGAAACCAAACATTGACCATGGTTATGCGATTATGACAAAAGAAGATTTCCTTCCTACTTTTTGCTATAGTGTTTACCGGAAGATATGGAAATATGTCTTATTGTTTCTCTATACTTCACATGACACTAAGGGGAAAAAAAAAATTGAATTAGACAGATAAAAATATTTATAACTAAGTCTTGGGTAGTTCAATTAACAGTAGTGAAGTTATTCAGATGTTTGATGTTATTTACATGTTTATATTTCTGATAATATATGCCTATTTGTAACAGTTCACTGTACACAGTGTGATTCACCTATTGAACAACAGATTATTTTCCTACATGACAAGGAGGCAGAAAAATACTAGACTGATGTGAATTAAAAGTACTTCATCACAGAAAAGTAATGAACACTAGGTGGTTTTCCTTAGTCATGAGAAGGTTATTTCCCAAGTCAAGCAATTCACTTTCAGTTTCCTGCTCTTCTAAATCTCCAGGAGACAGGACTGCTCAGAATACATTGGAATTAAAACAACAAGACAGCATGTTTCCCTTTGGGCCATTTCTTTAGTTCTGATGAGCATTTGACCCTGAGGATCTCTCTCCACCGTATTGAAGCAACTCTTATGTCAGTGGTGGTTACACACCTGCTCAGCTGAAAGAGCTGCAAAACCCATGAGGCAGCTCTTTGCATATCCAAGTGACGACATTCACCTGTTTGCATGTTTTGTCAAAAATCATGGGAAAAATCCCAAAACAAGACAGAAAATTACCCCTTTACCACAGACCACTTGTTCTCAAAACTGGCGCAATTCCCATTGTCTGAAGAAGTTTCTCCCAAGTAGGAAAATCAGTAGTACCACTGTTTAAAAGTTGGAGTGTTTTCTAAATCTAGTGGATTTTTCTTGAAATCAACTCAAAGGTTCATACGAGACAGGAGCAACCAGCACTTTGCTTACTGAGAGGATCTCTCTAAACTGAGGCACTGGGGCACAGCCTTGCTGCTACTTTCTGCCTGAAGACCCATAATTGGTCATTTTGGTGCACTGCTCTCATTTTAATCAGAAGAACTTCACTTAAGCATGTCACTTCAGGACTTTGCTTGAAGGCAAGTCAGTGCTTATCTTAAAGGGTTAACAGCCAGGAGATAATATATTTTAGAGAGGTAATCTTTGTCAGTATAAATAAATGATCAGTCAAAATTCTTGGTTTGGGGGTGTCAGGCTATCGTCAGCTGCAACAATAGGGTATATTAATTACTCAATACTTAGCTCAAGCTTTAGATAGCACATAGTGTACTTACAAAGATTTAATCTAATGTAAGTATATTTGTCCAGGTTTATTCAATAAAAGAGATTTTTTCCTCAGTCAAACCAATGCAATCAGGCTGAAGCCTACAGGCAGACTGTGTGAAAGAGGTTGAGCATGGATACTGAGAAATCCCTTAGTAAAACATGTCATAAGTGTACTGTCCATCAGTTAGACTCGTGTATATTCCAAAATATCTCCTGAACAAAAAAATACAACTACATTGCTATTTTGATGTTTTTCTAACACATTCTGAGAGAACATAATAAAAAAAAAAAAAAAGGAAGAAGAACAGCCTAGTGCAATTAGTCCATTTTTCTTTAAACACAGGACAAAGTTGGTCTACACACACACCCTTGCAATCACTGACCTATTCCTCTGCTGCAGTTTTAAGTCTTCATTATAAAACTCAGTGAAAGGAGATAGAAGGCACTGACAAATATCAGCATTAGCAGGAGTGAAACAATTTGTCACACCATGAAGACCCAGTCATTTGTAGAGTGATGGCCAGTAGGAAGTGCATAGTATGAGCCAAATACAAATGCCTGGATTCTCCCCAGCACCTCTTTCAGCTATTTATACAAACATTTGCTGACTTACTTTCTTCATTTCTTTTCAGTGTCAGCTGCTTTTTACTCATGGCTAAGCCACAGTTGTTTACAGTACACCAAAAATCAAAGTTAATGATCTTAGAGTCTTCAAGTCAAAGTACATCTGGTCTGGAAACAAGACTTTGTCTTAGGCCCAGCTTCCATGTAAATACACACACATTTAAGTGGAAAAATACCCTGTGTGTTACAGATTTGCTGAGGAACGTGCAGTAGTACCCTTATCATTCCTATCAAGTGTAACTCAAGAAAGACTTTTGAGAAGTTCAAAAGAAAAGCAGCAAGCTGTGGTTTAAATGAGACTCCGTTAGGCAGAACTCTGCTCATGACTCTCCCAAATCACTGCTTTTATTAGCAAGCTACAGGAATAGAAGTAAAGCTATTTGTACAGTGCTCACCAGGATGGGTGCAGGCACCCATCCTGCCAGAGAGTTTTCAGATGTTAAATCCAGCACTGCTGTTATCTGCTCTGTGAGAAAAAACTGATGTAAACAAATAGAAATTTTGTGTCTGGCCAAAAAAGGGGCTTTCCTAGCCAAAATCAGAATGAAGTTTCAAAGTTATTTGGTAAATAAAAAGGTTAAAAGCCATGATCTTGTAATCTCTTCCTAATGTGAGTAGTCCTCACAGTGATTACATGGTTTCAATGAGCTTCACAATGGATTTACTCATTACAGACTTAGCTCATGAGAAAAGATTTGAAGAGCCAGTCATCAATACATGACAGAAGAAAAATTATGAAATGTAAATTTTCTGCTTGTTGGAAGCATTCACTTTCAGTTATTTTAAAGCAACTTAGACACTCTTTTGAAAAGAGGCAATGCTTTGTTTTGATCACAGAAAAGCTAAGACCATGTCTGTCAATTTTTCTGAAACACCACATCCACTCATTATTGTACTGAGTAATGTCATGGTCTGACAATGTCCACCAAAATCCATTTGGTACATGTGAAATGAAACTCTTACAAAGCTTAAATAATCTGATTTGCAGACAAACCTAGTCCCTAAATATATGTCATTAGACCAGTACTTCATTCAGAAAAAGCAGCTATAGAGCACTCCATAAATCTGCTTCCCCTGTGCAAAACCTCAGTTCCAGTTTCATAGTTAAGATTCCAGTCCAATACTACAGAACAAACACATCTGAGAGAATAAACCAGATCAAAAGTTTGATCCTAAGTCTTTCTCCATTGGTAATTATGGCTGAGACAGTACTTCCATTTAGCTGCCTCATACAGCCACCAAACCTACGCCAGAAAATGACTTTATGTACCTACAAACTGTCCCACACACATGACCCCATACATTCTGATGGGATTGCTGATTGAAGGGTTTGTCTCCCAAGCAGGAACACAGCAAATAAACACTGCTAATAATAGCTCATCTCCCCAAAGGTGCAAGAAGTGGGTATAATCACCCTTAATTTTCTGCCATTTTATTAACTGCTGAACCTTATTTACAAAAATCAGGAAATAACACACCTCAAAAAGTATGTTATCTCAGAAAACTTTTTACTGCAGAGTTTGCAAGAAGCAGGACTATTGAAAGGCTACCAACAGTCTGACACGGATTCTTAGAGAAGAATCACCAAGTAACACAAACAGGTGAAAACTTCTTAAAATGTCTTTTTTTCTTAAAAAAAAAAAAAAAAAAAGCTGTTTTTTTAGAATGGTCTTGGGAATAAGATATTAGCAAAAGGAAAAACAGCAACAAGAAGTGCTAAGAAGCAGATATATAGACACAATTTAGAGGCTGGTCTGCACCCAAAACCAGGACTGGTAAGTACCCCGAGCAGGCCAGGCTATCACAGGTTCTACGTGAATGCTGACATGCTCAGGATTCCAAAGGAGGGAGACATACACAGGCTTCCATGCTTGAAAAATGTACTGCCTACATGCACATGCTAAGATCTATAAGAAAAGCAGTGATGAGTCCATTTTAAACATTCCTTCACTAACCTAGATATATGTCACATGACTATATAGCAGAGATATAATATGGGACCATGCTGATGTATGGCAAATCATAGCAGAATATAACAACTGCTTAATTTGCAAGTATCATTATAACCACACTATATCTGCTTATAATTTCTTTTAGTGAGGAGCAGTGGAGAAACCTTGGTTAGAGATGAGACCTTGTGAATTGTTTTGAGCAAAGCAGAAATAGAAATTCAGTGCAAATGCCAAAAAACATTCAAATCTAGCTCTATAGTGAATTTACAAAGAGATGAATGAAGTCCAAAGCCTTTTAGGATATGTCAACAAATCAAATTGAAAACACAGCTATTCCAACAAGCAATCTGTATGTACTTACATATTGCATATTGGTATACCTGTGGTGGAAGAATTTGGTTTAGCTATCCTAGTTAGGAAACTCTTAATTTAAGTTTTATTTGCTTCTCCCTTTTGAAAACAGCATACTATTTTCCTCTTTTTCTTTTATGGGCCACCAAATAACATGTGACCGAATGTACCTATTTAGTGAAAATGGGTTCCATTAGTATGTAATCTTATACTTGCATTGTTTTCTTCTGAAGGAAAATAATGGGGAACAGGTGGTGATGCTTAGCATCAGGCTCCTGTTTCTAGAATTACAATCTACTGGGAGCCACCAGCAATCTCTGAAAGCTGTCATAAGTGCTCGGAACTAGTAAGATCCAGAGCACACTCAATACATTAAAGCTTCTTTTTGAAAATTTAAGTAGGTGTGACAGGAGAAAACTGGCTGAAGGGTGCAGGGATTCTAACGTGTCCCTGCAAAGGGTCGTGATTTCCTTCTGTATCCCACAATAAATAACTCAAGCTGGCCTCCATTTCCACAGCAGAAATTAGACATTTAAAAAATTCAAATAGGTACCATATGCACTATAAACCTTTCTGGTTTAGCATTCAAATGCAGACTCATTCCAATTGTTGGAAAATATGGGATTTAAATTCTGCTAGAAGAACTTCAAACAGCTGTTCCTTTACACTTATTTTTTCTTTTTTCAGTGCCACAAAAACAGCGGTGCCAATAAATATCTCCTTGATGTTGTTTGAAAACCTACTGGAGTCACACAGCCTAAATAGTTTTACCCAGTGAGTCACAAAACCGCACACCAAATGAACACTTCTTTGTTTTATCAATCCCATCTTTACCTTACCAAGTAGGAAGTGGTTTAGAAATAATTTGATATAACTGAGTTTTCCAATGAGTTTTCGTGATAAACACAAGGAAAACCAGCTAACAGATCCATCTATACAAGCAAACAAGCATTATAGCCATGTTTTAAAATGTGGCTCTGACGCTAAAGGGGTAGGACAAAGACAACAGATATTTGTAGGGCAGTTTGAACTGACATACAACTTTATAAAACCAGACATTGAAGGCTGGCTGACATACTGCTAGATGTTAGATATGCCAAGATGCACACTTATAAGAGGAAAGAAATAAGGCAGGTTTGTTTTGTGCCATCAAAATGATAGGAATTAAAAGAATATAAAGTTATTTGCAGGGCCAGATTTGCTGTTGGTAGAAATTTGTAATTTCCCACTAGTTTCCACAGGAAGATGACAAGTAGTACCAAGGAATCAGATTGTACTTAACAATTCAGATTTCTTGCACAGTTAAATGAGATCAATGTTACATTTATTATTACTGTGGTCATTTTTGGGGGGGAACCTTAGTTCCTTCAAGCTGAAATTAGTTTATGCTTCAACAATGCTTCTTTAACCAAAGAAACACTAGCTTTGTGCTACAAATGTCTTAATTAGCCTTTCCACCTGAAATCAGGTTGCAGAACTAAGGGATAATGTTAAATTGTGCCATCAGATCCATTTAAAATCAGCTGTTTTCTGAATTTCCTTAACACAGTAAATATTTCCCCTCATTTATCACACCTATTAACCTGAATCCAGACAGTAATCTTCTCTAGAATATGCATGAACAGCGAAGTTCTTGACCAAAAGGCAATCACAAAATCATTACTATTGGTAATGAGTGAACCAGAAAAAGTGCACAGCCTGATGCCAGGAAAGGTTTAATCTCCAAGAGATAGACTAAATCTCATTCTGTTTGTGAACTGACGAAATTTAAACTTTGGAAAACAGTACACATGAAAGCATATTATGCCATTTTTAAATCAACCTGTTTTATAGTATTTTTACTTTATTTCTGGACTCCAGCCTCACCTTCAAAACTATTTAGAAAAGGAAATTTGCCATGCTTTGAGCATTGAATAGGACTGAATAATTAATTTCAAAATCATGAATAATTTCATTTTCAAAAGGCCTAACTTCAAACAAAAGGAATCTTTTCCACTAACAGGAACTGAAGGGTTTGGGTCTTTATCAATACTTCTTGAACTTCTTTTATGGTGTTTTCCCTTTTCCTGACTAGAGACTGCAAAAGCAGTTCTAATAACAAAAAAATATTGGTAAAAAAACACCCCCAGACAAAAAATTATAAATTTCCTGCTTAATCCACATACAATAAATGGTCTTAGTATATATGCACATATGGACAGATATATAAGTAATATTAAAAAACCAAATTAGCATTTGCCATTACAGTAGGAAAAATATAGATATTGTCTGTACTACACCACTTCTAAAATTATGTCCTTGGCTAAAATTTTGTAAGTATTTTAAAGGTAGAAATGCTTTAGTTATCTTCTTAAAATCTTTTTCTGACTGATCACTTGCTAAAATAATTTAAGCACAAATTCACCTCAGCCTGAAGCACAAAGATATTGGATTTAGCTCTTCTAAGTATCAGAAACCTACAATTATTTGATTGTTGAAATTTCCTTTCAATTCAGATGACCAGGACAGGTGGAAAAAAAATCAGTGCAACTCAGGAAAAATGTTGTTTCCCAAGTTATATTAGCTTGCAGTGATTTTTCTCTTCAGAAAAGCATCCTTCGATCTCAAATTCACTTGGTTGCTTGAAGAGACAGCTGAGTCATAACACTGCATTTCACAGGTTAACCAGCCCTTAAATCCTTACTACTTTTCCTCCCTCCCTCCTCACTAAGATACTACTACTACTACTAAAGAAAGCTCCAAGGAAGAAGTGATTTTTTTTCCTTGCAAAAAAACAAGGTAGCAATGATTAATTTACCAAGAAACTACAATATTAGAGCAAAAGATAAACATGGAACTATGTGTCTAACCTTTCTACGAGACTAATTTTGTTTGCCTTTTAGACATAATGATTTTAGCATCCTCTTCAAAGAACAGAAATCTACATTTTCAAAACAAAGTGTTGAAAGATGAACCTGTCCTGAATCATTCTGAACTAGGTGGTGGATGGTCCATATGCATTAACTATTTATAATTCATGAGGGATAATATTCATGGTACCATGACTTCAACAGTTTGCTGACAAACAAACTGTTTAAATTTTGCCCAGATTGCATTTCTTCATAAGCAGAACATCAGTGCCTTGTGGCAGCACACTTTGCAGACAAACTGCATTGTATCACATATGACACAGTTGCTCACCCTTCTTGGTTTGTAGAGTCTGGATCCAATTTTCAAATGAAAGATCACTTTGCTGAACATTTATTTTTCCTGTGGAATTACTGTTTGGTGAATAGGCTGCTTTCAGCCTTGGGAGTTATTTATTTAGATTTTCATTCTCTTCAAAATGCTGGTGGAAAATGTTTGTCTGCTGGAGGGGTACCATATGCTTCTGATCTGAAGATTGACTGACTCCTACTGCGTAAAAAGTGAGTGAGCAAGTAGAAACACAGACAAAAGATTGAATGATCTTTAAGTATCTAAATGAACTGGGAATTACAGTCCCAGTCTGAACTGTCTGTCAGATGAATCGAGTCCCAGTCTAATTCAGAGTCCTGGGAACCTAAATTTCTATGCACTCAAGAGTTTAATATAATATCAGAAAGAGATGGATGAGAGAGCATGAAAGCTGAGAAGGATACAAAATGAATACAGCATAACCTGCTGATTCAAAAGCAAATGCAGGTTCCCAAAACAAATAATCTTCTCTGCAATAAATATTGCTCTGCTTAGAATCTGTACCAATTGTGAAACCAGCACCTTTTTTTCGCTTTGAACAATTAAAAAGAAAAAAACAGATTGTTTTTATTCCAAGAATTTTTGTTAGGTATGCATCTTTAAAAATAAAAACATTTCAAAGCAAGAAAACTACTGCTTAAAGGCATATTGGCTTAAGCAGGATCATATTCAGCCTGTGCACTTCCTATTAAACTTTATGACAATTTCTGCTGTGTTTCTCTTCTCTAAAAATACTTCCCATTGTGTAAATGTTTGGACTGGCCATCGATGTTATCATCTTCCAAAAGTTTTTAGTTCCTTAAAATATCATATATTTGTTTCAAAGAGGAGCATTTTACATGATGGGGAAATTCAGATGGCATACACTGACAGGTTTTTGCAACCAGTGCCATAGAAATTTTGAATAACTGATGACTGAGCCAACCAAACATGATGCTTGAAGTCCAACCAATAAAGCATTTGTGACCCTTGTAAATACTATCTCACACAGCCATTGAAAACGCTCTGCTCAGGTAACTAATATGCCATATGTACAAAAACAGCAGAATGAACAAATACACACCATTAGATGGGATATTTTTCCACCAGCAAAAAAGGTGTCCAAGATTTTAGCAAGCAGACAAGTTCAGGATTGCAAGTTTCTTTACACATCTGCTTTAGAGAAGGGAGTAGACTGGACGTGGTCACATCCACCAGAATTCATGTACTGCATTAGCCAAAAATGCAACCAGTATGTATCCTCACAGTATCCTCACATCAATCAACTGCTCACACCTTGCTCTCAAGCACAGTGGAGAGGCAGCAGCTCTGCCAAGTTTTTTACTGAACCTGGATGGTTGGAATCAAAGTTTGAATGCCAAAGTATTTAAACATATGTGTTAACTGTGGCTTTTAACTCTTTTGGAGTTTGCAGGTAGAAGGAAATCAAAGGAGAGTTTAAAAAAAATTTTTTTAATACTATCAATACTCATTAAGTCAGAGATGGTGATCAGAGACTGCTCCAAGGGGAAAACACAGGGAACACAATATTTTGTGAACTCCAAGTTTTGCCTGATGGAGAGAAGGATCTGGTGAAAGCAGGGAAAGGCATGCACACAAACACACACATACCAGCACTTATAACACTGTGAATTCTATTTAGGCTCCTAAAATCTCTGGTCAAATTGGCTTCAAAGATAAAACAGGAAATTATTGGAGTTTGACTTTAATCCTGAGTTGCTCTTTGTCCTCAGTTTTTTGTATCTATTTGTAGACAGAGCCAACCAACCCTGTACTCCAACCAACCCTGTATTCCCCCAGCATCAGAGTAGTTGCCATCAAAACTGTAACGACTCTGGAAACATTGGACTTTTCAAAAATTTAAAGATACTCAGTCCTGTGTATATTGATAATTTGCAAGAGAAGGATTTACTCATTAGCAAAATTCCCGAGGAAATTAGAAAGAAAAGCAAAAAGAATGCCCCCTCCCCCCTACCCCAACCCCACAAATCTTCATTCTGAGAAATTAATGACTTGAAAATCTTACCCTTTTTTGGAAAGTATTTACTTCTGTAGCTGATTAAGTTTTAGCAAAAATCATTGAAAAGTCTTCCCTAACTTGTGTATCCTACATACTTTGTAAATCTGTTCTAAGCCTCTTTGCCTCTTTCTTCTTTTTTCCATTTCCTTTTCACTGTATCATGTTTTCCATTTGCTGCAGCAACCTCTTTGGACTATTCAATATTTTGACTAAAAATGTGGATAACAAAGCCACACTGGCATTCATAGGAATGTTAACACTGATGTCCATTGGCTTTGGAGAGGATAGAAAAATCAGTGCCCACTGTCACAGACCCAAGGATTGGGTTCATCTCAGTAGTTTAGTTTTTGCACAATATTTGTATATGCACACCCTAACAGAAGTACACAAAACACAAATGCTTACATTGAACCAGATATGCTTAAGTTTCCTGATAAATTAAAGCAACAAGTTGGGCTACTTATGATACTGATTAAAATATATATTTTTATGTTGATTAAAAATTATTAACTGCCTAAGTACATAAAAGTTGCTATAGCCTATCAGAGAAAAGTGGCCAGGTCAGCATCCAGATGCAAACACTCAGAGGAATAAGATTATAGGCAAGCACAGGACTCCTCCCAGTTGCATTCTCCCAGCTTCAGCCAACAGTCACTTAGACACATCTGAGGCTGGAAGCTCAGGACCTACCAGTGCAATCTCTTGTCTCTGTGTCTGTCTCATCTCCATTTGAGCAGTTCCCACATATGGCTCCCACAGCATCATGTGGCAATGAGCTCCACAACATGAAAAAGTAGTTCCTGGCTGGCTGATAATTTCACACTGTTTGCTCTTGGCTCCTCTTCTACAGCAAACACTGAATGATTGCTCCCCGCTCACCTTCTTCCAACTCTTCCCTGCTTTATTTCTCTTCATCCTGTTCTCCCATGGGCATCCTTTTTCCAAGCTGGGTCTTTGCATTCTATTTACCTTCTTCTGTGTTTAAGCAATTCTGGTGTTATGATCATCCCTGCTGTCCTCCTTCTCCATTTAATCCTGACTGGTTTTATATCTTTTAACAGTTGCGAAGCATCATGAGATTAGAACCAGCTTAAAAATGCCCTCTGGGTTTTTGGGGTTTTTTTCCATTTCCTGATATTCCACTTGGATTTTTTTAAATATGTTTGTGATATTTAATTTTTGTCTCTCTGCTACTGCTTCACTGTGAAATATAGCTAAATTGACTCTAAATTGCAGGTTATCACTGTATGTGCAAACTTGCCACCACATGATGCCATATATATTGTTTTACACTATTAGAAATGGAATTTTACCCATGAGATTTATCTCTCAGGTGGTCAGTATACTGGCATTTACTGCAACTCTTTGTGATCCACTTAAGTTTTTACTGCTGTGAATAAATTTTTGTAAAAATTTCTGTGCCAATTTTCCAGAACCCTTGCCAGTAAGTTGAACAGCACCACTCCTGAAAGGTTTATGTGAAGCTTTGCTCATAGCCTTCCTGTATAGTGCAATGTGGCAGTTTAATCCTGCTTATTTTTGATCAATTATCAGTTATTCTAATCAGTTATGAAATGGGTTATACCTTGGCACGTTTCTTTAAAGTTTCTGTACTTGAGCTACGGCTCCATTGGCACAAGTATTTGAAGAGCAAAGATGGGGTAATTTAATTTTGATCTGCCATTAATCTGGTAAAAAAATGTTAAATCTTTTTGAAAGATTAACTTTGACATTGTACTCGCAAATATGATTAAGTCTGTGTATTGAGAGAGTGTTTTCTGAGGTAGGCTGGGAGAAAGAAGGAAGCCTCGGCCTCACACGTTGTCAGGACAGAAGAGTCTGAGAGATTGTTTTTGTTCAGAAAAATATTGAGGTGAATTGTACCATTAAAATGAACTTTAGAAGAAGCAAATGTTCACAAAATGTCCTTTAGTAGCTAGTCTTTAAATTGATTTTCCAACAATAGGCTCATTTAGGGCAGAAGGGGAGCAAAAGTAAAAGCCATCACCATTTTACTAACAAATAGTCAAAGCATACAAGAACAAACACTTCCAGTAAATCCAAGAGCATCAGGAGCAACCAAGCTCCCTGTACTGCAGGGACAGAGACAGGCCTTGTACCACTGACAGGGCATGAACTTTGTCCATGGCTGCTCTTGTCTGATCAGACTGTTCAGCAGTGTGGATCACTCTGCCTGAATTTCATCACTGCATCACCTCAGCATCCTTCAAGCACTCCAGCTGCTTTGTCACAGAAACAGGCCTGCCCTTTGATCAAGGAATAAAATTCAAATTTAAAGGGCTACATTGCAAAAGTAAAACAACAACCCCACAAAAAACCTGAAACAAAAAACCCCGTTTGCACATACACACACAAACACACAAACTCTACAACTTCAGAACCAAATACTGACCAGCTGACTGAAGGAGCACTGGAGGTCAAACCAAGGAAAGAGAGAAAATCAAATCCAGAAACTGTCAGTCTGTGTTGTGCAATCTGTTTTCACAGAATCAGCTAAATCTGAACTCGTGAATTCCACTTCAGCTTTCGCTCCCACCAGTCCTATATCCACGGTATCTGGGAAATGACTTAAACACAACTCTGGAGAACAGCATGGGACCAGTGCTTTCAAAAGGCCACAGTCAATTAGTTCACATTCAGAGACGTGCCAGGGTAGTTGTCCCAGCTGCACAACACATGATGTGTCAACTGCTTTACATAGGGTGGGTCAGGAAGAGGCTCATTAAAGACAAGCAATACAGCTCTCCTTGCAACATCTCTGCATCCTTGTCCAGTTTTGCAGAAAAAAAAAATAAAAAGAAAAAAGATGCTGGTTTAAGAAAAAAGTTACTCTGGATGAAGATTGTAACCCAGAAAGAAGGGCCAGTGTAACCATGTCTGCTACATTAGATACGATCTGCTACTGATCTTTTATATAATTATTTCATCATTGAGGGAACTGCATAAATTATTCTGATTTAACTTTTTGATAATAATAATCATAACAAATAATTCTGATGACTAAACTCAGACTACCTTACATAGGTGATGATAGGGAAGAGAGGTCCTTGTCCCTGAGCATGCCTTGCACTGATATGATATGCACAGATAGATGACTTCCTCTGAATTTCTCTTGTGTATGGAAAAGACCATGGCCCCACTCCCTAAATGCATGCAGAACCTAATTCCCACTGAAAACATTCAAGGAGTTAGGTTCATAAATCCATTTCAAACTCCTCCTATCAGTAAACATGGCCAAAGCTTTGAGATGGCTTTCTGTGCAGAAGTGTGTGGCATTTCTTGGATAAGAAGAGCAGCAGCACATCTTGCAGAGCAAAGAGCTGAAGGGGCAGCATGAACTTGCATCTATGGCCAAATTTCTTTGGTGCATCTGCTGGAAAGCAGTACTGGAGGGGAATGAGTTACATCACATTATGGATTCTACGCACAGTGTACCTGAAAGCTGTTCCAAACAAATTTAGATATTCTCACATGGCTGCTAAGGAAAGTAATGTGTTTTCTCTCATTTTAGCCATCCTTGACCCTTCTGACCCTTTAACTGTAAAACAGACTTCAATCCCACCAAACTTAAAAGCTATAAGGGCACCCCAGATCTGGAACTCACACCCCACTATCACATCTGTTCATAAAATATCTCCACTGACTTCTAGTCACCTAAAAACTTGAAAACAGAGTTAAGGCAGTGCTATCCTACTCACCTGTGTGTGCCTATTGGAAGAGGATTTGTGGGTAACTCTCCAAGATAAGAGTCTGAAAGTGGATACCCCCTCCATTGTCAAATGGCATCTTGGCTAACCAGGACTGTCTGTGGCACAAGCTTGTTCAGCAAAAGCAGAGATTTTCAGAGTGCTAATCCCTCTTACACAGACAATCTGCAGCCCATTTGCTTTCTGTTTTGGCTTTATTTTTTAACAGGGCCTTAAAACATATTTTTGCTTAAAATGACAACGTTCTTTTTTGCCCCCTTTGTTCGTGGGGCTTTGTGTGCTCATAAACAGTTTAAGAGTTCCCTTCACACCTGCAGTGCACATGTGTGTCTGAAATAAAGACCCTCTTATCTATTCTTCACTGATAACTTGAGAGGCTAGTGCCTAAGAAAAGGCATCATCCTTTTAACTGTAGTGGACAAAACCAAACCCAAGTTCCAAATCCACAGCAGTGACAGTGAGGCCAGCATGCCTGAGGAAGGAAAGATCCTCAAAATTAGAGCAGAGAGGCTGAGAGGTGGGCAAGCAGACCTGCACCTCCTTTCCAGGTGGCAAATCCTGCTTGAAGACACAAGCATGCCTCCTGTACTGTCTCAAGGTTTTGCTCCATCTTTTATTGACCTTCCTGGGCTCTGCGTTGCTTATTTGAAAAATCATGCCAAGAATGCTTCCCAGTTAGCATAATCTGAGCTATGCTGAAGCTGTGCTGCTACTCAAAACCCTCTTGCTCAGGAAATGCCCTCCATGGACTTGTTTCCTCAGCAGGAGGTGGACCAACACGCAATGGATTGCGGTGCTGTGACTTGTCTGCTGCCTCATGCTGTTATAGCTCTGCTTGTGCTGACATCACTGACCAGCCCCAGCAGAGGAAAACCCTAAGCCAGCCTAACCACAGAACAGTTTGGGACTGGCAGGACTTTCCCACCCTCTTGCAGCTTAAGCATCAGTACAAAGTCTGAGAGAAATTTTTCTCCGCAGAGAAAACCTTAATCTTCTGGTTAGACAACATCACACACTACAATTTGATACTTAATAAACTGTTGTGAAGCTATAATGCAAATATTCACTTGGTCACTTATCCTTTTAGCAATAAAAAACAATTGGGACTGAAGCTCAGTGGCAATTTGTTGCAGCTGCTGTGGCCAGGACCCCCTCAGAAAGTAATTTCCAGAGGATTCTTCTTGTTAAAAAGTGATTTTCCTGGCGAGGAGTGGGATGTCTGGAAGATAGCAATGGGGACAAATCCAAGCACAGAAGTTTACAAGCATTCCTAAAGAGCATTTTAAAAACTCTATTTATTTAAACAATTACAAAAACGTTGTATGCAACTAAGTAGTTTAGTACTACCACCAAACTATAACTAGACTTTTAAGCCTAGGCAGTTTTTCTCTTTAACTGTAAGATGACATGAGGCAGCATCAACATCAGGCTCCACATGGAGAAAGTGTGGAGAGTGGATGACAACTTCCTGTTTTCATGGTCCTTCCTTGGTCCCCAAAATTTCCATTTCTCAATTCTGCCCTATACCCACTCTCTCATCTTTCCACAGGAATTGTTTATGAATAATACACAAATGGAAATTCAGTTTTGTAGGGAGTAACAGCAACTGGTTTGAAAGAACAACTTTCAGTACCCCTGGGCAACCCCATAGTGATCAGCACACACAGAGCGGTTGGTTATGTGAACCAGATGATGTCATTATTGCTACTTGAGTGGATGATAAATTGAAATTTAAGAATGGCAGGTCTGGCAAAACATGACCATTGATATGTCCTGTCTTCCCTCCCTCCTCAAGAATGACAGGGAGATGATGTTTGAAAAAGAAAGAAAGGAAGCACACACCCAGTACTCCTACCAAAGGGAGAGTAAAATGCTCATAGCTCAGTCTCTGTGTGGGCCTAAAACCCCAGAAGATAGAGAGAAACATAAACTTTTATTTTTGACGTAGAAAACAGCATCCTGAGTCCACAACAAACTGGGTAGGAGGGCTCTGCACTCTCATTTTCAAGCCAAAAGAAAAGAAACAGAGAAATATGGCAAGTACACTGCAGTATGTACTAATCCTGACAGGTCAGGCCACAGCAGAATGTCCAGTTCATTGTCTTTTCGGACTGTCAAGAAGAGGTGCATCAAAAACTACCCCAATTCAGGAAGCTACCTTGCTCTGTGCAAAAGGAAAAGTAAAGGAGATCTTCCCCCATCAGATGCACTACTTTCCCTGATGCTGTTCCAGTTAAGAATGAGATTTCAAGAGTAAAAGTTTCTTGCTGCAACATCAACATATTGTGTTCGCAGTTCCTTTTAGAGATCTCCACTGTAGTAATTTCAGATTGCAGAGAGAAATCTATTTCTTTCTTGCTGACAGAAAGTCACTGCTTTACTCAAGGCAAGCTGCCAAAACACGTAGAACTGAACCCTGTCCTCTCCTTCACTGGACCGATAAATATGGTTTTAAAAGCATGCACAGCCTGGTTCACACTTACATGATGCACAGAGAATGAGGCAGAGGGCTTGCAGAGTGAAGCAACACCTCATTCCCAAGCATGTGCAGAGCAGTCTGCCTTTGCTTACTGCTAAAAATGCTAAACCAGGGCCATTTGCACTACATATGTGCAACATGCATGTCTCAAAGATTCATTACTATGCATATGAAAATTCAATCATATCAAAGCTTAGCTTTAAGAAAGTCCCAAGGGGCTGAACCGTGTGCTTATGTGCTTCAAGGGGGGAAAACCCAACAACTTTTAAACTTTTTTTTTATTTTTTGTAGCATTGCTCTGCTCTTTCCGTTAGTAAAGAACAAAACAGCTGCTGAATGAGTGAACTCCATGTTCCCACTGTGTGTTTCTATCCATTTATTTTCACAACCCAAGTTCTGTTTGTGTGAACACAAATGTATAAATCATAGATGGATTTAAGGCCGACCTAAAAAAAACTGTAACCAAAATGAATAAAACTCATTCTTTTATTTAAAGATTGCTGTGATTTGGTATTATGCTGTCCTTTAGTATGAACATATGTATCCTCTTAAGCCATCTTGCTCTCTCTCTAACACTACTTTCTGTAGCCCATTCAAGAGCAAAGGATTCTGCAATTAGCTTGGAAGTACCATAAATCTATTTCCACATTTCATTACAATTTGAAAATTACTTGATGTTCATTGATGGACAATTTCCATTAGAATAAATGTGACCTTTAACCAAAAAGGAAAATGTTACACTGAAGAAAAGTGATGGTTTGGAGACACACATTGCCGGTGCGCATCCTATACTTGGCGAAAAAAAGACAAGATAGAGCTCATGGTCTCCAATGAAAATAAAAACTTTTGCAAGCAAAATTCATTTTAAAAGAGTAGCAAAGAAACCTTCTGACGTTCTTGGCTTTAGTATTGGCCTTTTACATGCATGGATATGAAGCTCGTAGTAGC
This sequence comes from Cettia cetti, assembly GCA_013401135.1. Classification (NCBI taxonomy): domain Eukaryota; kingdom Metazoa; phylum Chordata; class Aves; order Passeriformes; family Sylviidae; genus Cettia; species Cettia cetti. The sequence continues at coordinate 20,349 of VZUI01055613.1, read as the reverse complement.
TTCCTATAGGCTTCAACCTAAATGTACCAGAAACACTGCCTAGAACACAGCAGTAAAAGGCAAAGATTTCAAAAGAATTATCTTCAGTTCACTAAAAAAAAAAAGAAAGAATAAATATAGAATTTTTAATACACTTGGAATTTTACCAATGCAGGAAAAGCAGAACAGTGGCTTTTAGCTTTCTTCACCACGTCTGTGGTGTCATACAAACTTCAGCTCCTTAAATCCATCATAAACATTTCTGACTGTGGTGTCAAAACCAACACAAAGCTCTGCAGCATCAGGACAGGACATAGTGACAAACCCATGGCAATGATGGGCCAAGCAGGGGCTGATGGCTCCAGGTGTGTCCTACCACACCCTGATTTCTGCCAGGCACAATCAGTGCGTGCATGCAGGGAGGAGCATGAACTTGGTTGGGACCTTGGCAAGCACATGCAAGAGGGGAAGCTCTCTGCTTTGAAGGTGTTCTCCAAATTAACATTTTTACATATATATAAAACTTGTTCGGACATACTTAAAAAAATTACCAAAACCTGGAGAGGAAAGCTGTGCTGGAAAACCAAACAGAAGCAGAAGCTTTATGGGGCTCCTCCTCTGCAGAGCTAAATTCCTCCTGAACGACACCTCCAGGGTGAGGCATTTGTAAGTACAAGTGTAAAAGGACCAAAGGCTCTATTGACAAGCCATGAGATACGAAGTGTTTGCAAGATACATCTGGTGTTGAGATAATTAAGATCAAAATTAAACTTGTGCTATATTTACATCTGCAAAGCATCAGTTAATCAAACATAATGAGTTAATCAGAGTCACTTTTCTGAGGGGAAAAATGTAATCATGCTTCACCATCTTCTGTGCTGTCATTAAGCTCTGACAGACTTTCCATACAGAAACTGACTCTTCCTAAGTATTTGCACACCCAACAGCACATCAGAGTCCTAGAAATTTTCTAGGCATTGTTGCAAAGCTAATAGGAAATACTTGTAGGAAAGCTACTTTGTAGGAGCTTTTGCTCTATATTAGGACATCAGTTACTAATAACAATTTGAAGTGGACATCAAGCACGACCCAGGAAGGAGATAATACTCTGCACCCCATGTTTTGCAATTAAGAGAGAAGGCATTTAGGTTATTTAGCAAGACTGCTGCCAGTAAACCAGTATGCCACCCAGATTTCTAACACCAAACAGCAAGAGCAAAGAATTATTCTCTGGTGGCCTCTTCAGATTTAGCAATTCTGGGGTTGGGGGGGGCGGGGTTGTGGGGTTTTTTTTTGAGGGGGGGGGGGAATAATTAAAAAAAAAAAAAAGGCAGCTATTGCTGGATATAATTTCTAGTTATTTTAATTAATTAATTTTTAATCCCATGAAGAAATAAATTTTACTGTCTTGGTTGCTAGCTATTTAAGATATTGCGGTTACATTTTTGGTGTCTTGGTACATTTTATTGTAACATTGTCAGGGCACTGCATTCAATTACTACATCTCATGCTGTTTTACTTGCTACAAAGCATCATCCAAATATTTTCTAGCAAGTCCTTGTGGGTAACTATGTCCTGTCCAAGAAACACATGTATGTCCATGCGTTAATAGGTCTGAGATCAGTATCAAATTAGTCATTTGAATAAGTGCCTCTTTGGTTTGGCTTCTGTGGTCTCGAGCCTCTTAGCTCAAGCTGCAATAGAATTAAAAAAAAAACCCAAAAACATATCTTTAACATTAAATCAAGTGCATTTGGAATACTAAGGCTTATCTGATTGCTGTCTGTTGTTTCTCTGCAGCGCTAAAACTTGTCCTAGCTCCTCTCTCCCTTTTTCAGACCTCCTTATCTCTTAGTCAGCCCCACAGATGTGCCAGTTCCCTCTACTGGATGTCCCTGTTCTTCCCTTCATTGCTACTGCTCCCATCATGTTCATGGGAAAGGGACAGTCTTGATGGGAAGCACAAACCCAAACAGCTATGCAGCGGCAAAGGGACAAACGGAATGAGAGCCACAACTTGCTGAGGAATGAGCTGGAACAACAGCTTGTGGCCAGGAGATGGGAAGGAGAGAAGATAACAGCACCCATAGACTAAAGAAGGAAAACAGCTGGAAATAAAGCTTGGTAGGTCACAGCCTACAAGATCATTAAAGGTGGTTGAGAGTGAAGGCATGCAAACCCCAGCATTGATGGAGGGGACACATCTCAGAGGAGAAAGGGGCCTAAAACCCAGAGGGCAAGAAGTCTAAAAGATGGTGAATTAAAGAGGCTACAAAATCATCAGCCAAGAATCTGTGGAATGGCTATACTTTTCAAGCACCATACAATATGTTTTACTTCTCCTTTCAGGTAGCATCTCTACAGTTGAGCTAGAGCATCCCCACTCATGTGGGAGACCTTGCCCGAACACAGTGGAAGCTACAGCTAACATAGATAGCAACTATCTTCACTGTGAGTTATGACCCTGTCCACTGTATCATTTTACCTGGAGAGGGGATATATCCAGAACACTTTCACAGACAGATCACGGAACTGAGGTGTTGGATGTCCCTAAAAGTATTTCTCTAAATCAAGTTTTGAAGGGAAAAAAAAAGCTGACAGTATATAATCCTAATCCCTCCAAAGTAACCTAGATTAGCATGCACTGTACAGTACTTTTTTTGAGCATATTTTTCCCTTGTGCAAATGCTGTAGATAATTCCTGATTCTCTGTGAAACTGGGGAAACATTAACAGTTCGCAGAAAAGAAAAAGCTGCAGTGACAGTAAAGAATAGTGAAGAGAATGAAATCTCACCGATTTAGCACATCAGTGCTTCTCATTCTCTGCTGATCCAAGGCAGTAAAGGGAATAAGAACAGAAAATAAATAATATTCCTTAGAAAGACATAAAAATGTTAAGTCTTACTGAAATCCACATTTGCCACGCCAGTCTCTCCTCAAGCTGGATCAGCTTGCTTTGCTCATGTGAGTATTTTCATTAATTTAAACTGGAACTTTGCCTGACAAAAGAGCGCTGGATCTTCCCTTTCTGGGCAGAAGCCCTGTAACTACCAGCTGAAAAACATCAACACTCCAGATAAGCCATGAACTATTGTATCGGTTGATTTATTGCTGATTAAACACTCCCAAGTTGCTCCTAGTCCTGAGAATTAACATAATTGAAAAGCAAATAGGTTGTAGGTTGATGGTCCTTTCATCAGTTTTGGTGATTTCCACCACGTGTATGTGCAGAGCTGAAAGCACAGCTCAGAGCCCTCACAACAGCAACATTCTATTAATTTTTCTTTAACTTGCATATCCTTGGTCCTTGCTAAAACTATTTCCTAGTTGTAAACAAGACACTCAACTCACCATCTAATGTTGCCAAGATATAAAAGATACTCTTACTTTTGAGACATTACAAATTCCACTGATTCAACAGATTGTTTAGGAAAGAAAAGCATAGGCATGCTCTTTTGCAAGTGGCATGGTAAACTTCAGTGTAAAGTCCCATAATCTAAACAAATTGAGCACTAACCTAATATGAGAGTACTTTAAAAAAGATTATGAGAATGTCATGTCTTAATTGGTTGATATGCGTGACACCGCTGTAAAAAAACACAGCGGTTTACCAGCCCTACAGCTGTAAGTATCACTAAAGAAAAAACATTTTCACAGAAGATAATCCTTTTTCTTTTTCTCTTTTCTTCCCTTTTTCCTTTTCTTTTCTTTTTTCTTTCTGTTTTTTCTTTCCTCTCTTTTCTTCTCCTCTCTTTTCCTCTCTTTCATTTTCTTTTCCTTGTCTTTTCCCTTCTTTTCTTCTTTTTATAGCAATTCTACATGGACTGTGTTGCTTCAGGTGGATGGCTGAAAGTAGCATCTAGAATTATTGGGAGCAAATCTGTGTCATTTTCACATACATCTGTGTGAGGCCATGCAGGATCTGGGGACAGAATCTCAGGGAGAGAGAGTAAATTCAGCGCTGACAGTCCTTGACGGGAGGTCAGGCTTCACTCCCTGGGAGTCACAGCCACCAATTCTCCGCGGGTCTTTGCTTATGCTACAAACATGAAATCTTCACGTGCATGATGTATCTTCTACCACTACAGATACTTACAGTGCTGTCTTTGCTTGAAGTGTGCCTTGTGAGTTCATGCCAATAACTAGAAGTGCCCAGAAATCCCAGTCGAGGCTGGCAAGTTAAGGGCAAATCTTGCAAATACAACTGCTGGGCAGCACAAACTGTTTTTCAGGAACTGGGTGAATTATAATCAATTATTCTCAACATTGTGCTGAATATACAGTGAAGCACTGAGGATGTTGTACACAGGAAGGTGGCAAGGCTTCCCCAAAAGGCAAAGGCTGGGCAGCACAGACTCACAAAACTCATGAGACTGGTAACACCAGTGGGAAAATACGACCTGCATTTCGACATTTTGCGAAGACATTTAAAACGAAAGAAAATCCAAGGAGAACGCAAAAGAAGTTGCACTGGGCACCTCTATCTCCTCAAGGTGATTCAACATAGTAATGTAATAGTAATTAGTAAAAATAGTAGTTAGTGCTAGAGAAGAGCACAACACTTTATGAATATGAAACTTCATCACAGCATCTCTTGCTAAACTTTGCTTAGAGGTAAGGAGAGGCAACCAAATTCCGGGTAAATTATAAAGCAGTTAAGTGGCTAGGGAAAGAAAGCTTGGAGGAGTTTAAAAACAAATTGCTCACACACAAAAAACAAAACTATCACTACTGTTACTATGCCAGCATGCAAAACCAACGTTATAACATTCAATTATTAGGAAGCTGATGTGAAACACTTTAGCAAATTCAGTAGATTACTTGAATTTTCAGCTTCTCTGCTGCTATAAGGAAAATTTAAGCAAATACAGACCCTTCAGGCATTGAGTATTTTGCCTTTTTAGTGCTGAATGTTGGCAGCTCTCTTGCTGCTACACTGTTGCTTATGAAAAGCAGCTGTATTTAGAGATAGTAATAATACACAATAAAATCTATATTTTCTGAAGAAGTCTACCTCTTTCAACATCACAACATGCAACATTCATACCATCCAAGTTAAGACTTGAGAGGGAATAACAGGACTGATGGCTTAAAATGCTGCTTTATAGTTTAGCACAAAGACAGTTGAATGAAAATTATTTTCTATCAGACTTCCAAGTCTCCAGGCAGGGTAGAGAGGAAAGAAGACTGGACAAGCAAGGCAGCGTCTTTTTCTTTTCCTTAATCTTCCCTTTTTTTATAACCTTTTCTATCTTTTTTACATTCAAACTCTCATAACCAAACAAAACTTTCACAACCACTGCAGTGTATTCTGGACAAGGAACCTAGAATTTATTTTCTGCCTTATTAAATAAATGACTGTACCTTAAACTATACCATAGGGTTAGCATGCTTTTTTATTCTCACCAAGGATCAAGATACCAGAGATCAACTTGCGAGGTGTGATTTCTAAAACCAAGTTTGTTACACTTCTGAATTTTTACTTCATGCTCAAATTTTCCTCACCTATTCAAATTAAACTCATTTACTGTCTTGAAAGTTAACAAGAAATTTCTTCATTTGCTTCTGGCAGCCTTTTGAAGGAGTCAAAGAAAGAAATGCTGAAGATGATAGGTTTTTTTAGATTGCTCTTTCTTCCATCAGTTATTAACCCTACAGAGAAAAATGAATGGTTTAAACCTCCCACTTGTACAATTCTTAACACCTATTATGAGATGCTATTGTCCCAGGCAAGCCCAATGAAGTAAATAAAATAATTTAGCACATTAAAGCTCTGAAAACAATGTGAGGGGGTGGACTAGCAATTATTTACATACAGCACACAGATGGACAGACACTCGAGCAATGAAGCAATGTCCTACCTCTCCTTGCCGGTGATAGTGCTTGGGAGGTTTTCCCATCTGCTCTAGCATTTTGCCCTTCTTACTGCTAGCAAGCATCAGTCCCTGGTGGATGCCTGCAGATCTGTTGGTTGCCTGAGTTGGAGCCTCCCCCATCAGGGTGGACTTGATGGAGTTCACCTTGGAGCTGGAGCTGTCTAGCTGGGAGCTCTCCACGATCAGGACCGCGGCTAGTAAGAGGAGACAGCAGGAGCACTTATTCCACATCAGCACGATCATCTCCCCTCCCCCAAAAGGATTATCTTTTTTCCTCCTTTTTCTTTTTTCTTTTTTTTTTTTTTTTTCTAGAGGGGGGTGCAATGAAAACAGAAGAAAGAGGGGAAACTTTTTAAAAATATCTCCCGAAGTTGTTAAGGAAGCAATGGATTTCAAAACCACTCAAGGAACTGCTGTTCTGAGACAAGGGAGAAAAACCTTTTTAAAAAAGGACCCCCTAGAAAAAAAAAAAAAAAAAAAAAAAAAAAGTGTCAAGTCTATAGGCAGTGAACAACTGTCAGGTCTGTGACGTCTTTTTCCTCCAGGTTCTCGAGAAGTCCAGGTAGTTCTCTAGAAACTCAGAGCAGCAATAAGCTGCGAGGAAACTGCACCCCGGCAGCTCCCCGCCAGCGCAGGCTCCGGCACGTTTGCTAGAGTTTCAGAGGAAGAGTGAGTGAGTTCCTTCCCCCCGCTCCTCCTTCTCTTGCTGCTCAAGCCAGCAGAGAGGAAACTCAAACCAGATCCAATCCAAGCAGCACCGGCAAAAGCTGGGCTTAGTTTTCTTTCACTCTCTCCCCCCCTCTTTAATTTTTATTCCCCTCCTCCTTACTTTTTATTCCCCTCCTCCTTTTTCTGTCTTTTGCCTTAGCCTCTGCAGTCAGCAGAAGTGAAAGCGCCCGGTCTCCTCCTACTCTTCCTCCTCCTCCTCCTCCCCCTCTCCTCCTCCTCTCCTCCTTCTGCAGCCCGGTGCGGGGCGAGGGGTTCTGGGCATCTGGCGACGGGGGAGTCCCGGGACCGGCCCCTCTCGCAGCGGGAGCGCCGGGATCCGGGAGGGGAGGCAGAGCCCCCGTCGGGCTTCCTGCGCTGCTGCCCCTCGCACTCGGTGGTCTCGAAGTCTCCCGCTGGCCCCTCCGCAGCCCGCAATTCCCCATCCCCGGGGGGGACACGCCGCGCAGAGACTTCCGTCGCCTCCGTCCCTCCAGCCTGGCGGGTTCCCCTTCTCTCTGGCGGGGTCAGCCCGGGCCGGGCCTGCCCTGCTCCCGGCTGCGCCTCCTGTCGTGCCCGGCCCCGCTCGGAGGTTCGGTCCCGCCGTGCCCCCTTCCCGACACTGGGCTGCCGCACCGGGACGCATGTCGAGGTGCTCCAGCTCCCCGAAAGACTCGGACACGCAAAGCCCGTCATTCCCGCAGAGCTGGGAGAGCGTGGGACCGGCAAGTGAATCCTGCCGAGCCTGCTGCCCGAGCCAGCGATGTCCGCCGCCCAAGTTAAGGAAGGGCACGTCCAGCCGAGAAGGCTGCGCCGCACTCTATCACACCTGACCCTTCTCAGTGCCTCAGTGCACAGAAGCCCTCCTGGGGACTTGGGAGCTCTCTGCAGGAATACCCCAGGAACCACACCACCTCGGATAAGGTTTTTCAAATGTTGTCTAGCTAGCATCATGTGACTGCTAGCAATGTGTCTTAACCCCAAGGGCTGCATTATATTAAACAGAACATCTTGTGAAGAATGGAGTCATTTGTGTCTTTATCCACAGCTCAAACCTTAGAATAGTTTGAGAGGATTTAAATCCATCTCCTGGGGCAGTTTTTGGGTTTTTTATCTTCCCTATCAAATGATCTCTTACTTTAGAGGATTACTACTATTTTTTTTTTTAATAACAATTAAAATGACACGTCAGTGCCAAGACTGAGTTTTAAACTCTTCTACAGAGTATGGCACTTGCTCTGACTCGGGCTTCAGATGAGTTTGTGTTCACTGGGTTTGAAATTTTATAGGAAGAAATTTTATAGGTCTTGATTTCAAAAACTTAGGTTCAGAATTGATTTTTTTTTTGACTCAGCTTGGCAAAGAGCAAAGAATGAAAAAAACACCAAGTTTGTCTTCTTCACAGCATTTCCATTTTTTTTCTTTGTGTGTCTTCAAATAAAATAAAATAACCTTTTTTACTTCATCCTTGGTAATGCTCGAAGACATTTTTAAGGAAATGTTTCTGAAAAATCAGAAAGCAATTTGCAATTTCACAGGAAAGTGATATAAGCCAGTCTTTTTTAATTGTTTTTGACTTGGCGTTTGACATCCAGCCCTTATGGTGCTTCAGCACTCCCAAATCCAAAAGCAAACAGCTGTGCCCACAGGAAAAGCTCTAATAGGTAAAGTCATGGAAAATTCTCATCTCACCTGTGTTTCTTTTACCCTGGAAGGAACACAAATTTTTCAGTCAGTGGTAGAGTATTATCCACCAGAGTTTCTTGGAATAAGAGAAGATTACTAAGAGAACAAAATAATTTGATGCGACATGCAAAGAGAAGTCGTGACAATAAGAACATAATACAACGACCTCATGCAAATATCATACAGCTCTTCTTTAAATAAATGGACATGGGTGGTATTAAAAGAGGCACACAGCACCTAAAGGATCAGATAGTAAGTAGACTCTGTCTAAATTAAATAAATATGTCTATTAGTACCTTTTTAAAATTTGTACTTATGTTAATAAATGGAAAATGCAAACCACATTACAAGTCTTTAGATGTAAATAACAAAGTCCTTGTATATCCATAACATTTAGAAATTTGAAGCAAACTGGGAAGGACTGATCAAAGCTTTTCAGCTATCTCAGAACAGGTGTCCTGAACTTACTTTGTCAATCAGTCAAGATTCAGTGAAATATGAAGTTCATCAGTCAGTGGTATTCCAGGCATTAATTTAAATTTAGTGGGAATAGAAATGGGTAACTCTCCAACAGGACAAGACCTATCTTGCGACTCATTGCTCTGAAGGGAAGATATTTTGCAGCATCTCTGAGGAAATGGGAGCAGGTTTTGCATTATTACTCTGACAACGATTTCCCTCCAGAGGAAGCAACAACCCACTTCACTGCAGGGCAGCTGCTGCCAGACCAACAGGATGGTCAAGACAACAGAAAGCAGAAGTAGATGGGCAGGACACTAAATCTGTGTTGGGAGGAGCTTTTATTTTTCTCCCCTTAACAAAAGCGTGATACATGGGTATATTTGTAGAGAAACAAGCTATTTGGTAGTTTGATGGGGAGTTTTTTGTTCTGTTTTGTTTTTTTTTTTTCCCACCCACTTTTAACTAGCATTCAACCCATGCCTTTCCTACCTCAAACCAGGCAAATACAGCCTTCCAAATTAACATGTAAATTTCCTGTGCTCCTCATTGCAGCAGCCCTGATGTACCTCAGAGTCTGAGACTTATTTCACAATATCCACTTAAATAAGACAGTATGGAGGCAAAAATATCAAGAAGCACCTCTGCTTTTCAGATATATGACTGTGTCACTGCAATTTAGTTTTTGAGAAACATCAAGAACTTCTGAAACATTAAAATGCTAAGGATCACATTGTGTTTCTCCATGGGGCTCCTCTACGAGAGAACCAGTTACAAAAACCTGTGGCCAAGTGCATGGAGTGCACTAAGCAGAGGTTGTCACACTACAGATCATGCAGAAACACAGTTTACCTCTGAGTTCTCTGCTAAGTTTGGATGCCTGTTCTGGAGAAGCTAAGGCTCACATACTTTGTATGTGGTTAGTCAAACCAACCAGAGCAATTCAGTATTTTGTGCCTAAATGGACACTTTGCAAGTAACCATACAGAATAATGGAAGCAGCACTACCTCCAAAAAACCAGAGTCAATGGCAAATCCTACATCACAAGTGGAAAGGTCTCAAGAAATCTCTCACCAAGTACCATCCTGCAGGGAATCTGCTCCTCACCATTGCATACATAACCACAGATCTTCCTGGGACCCTTCAGAGGTGGGACTTATCCCTCGTCTCAGGGTATGTTCCACATTAACTGCTGTTTCTTCCTGAAGAATTCCAGTAGGCAGAAGGAGAGAGAGGCTGAACTGGTTACAACCCAGGCACAGCCAAGAGGGGCCAGGCTCATTAAACGCCAGTGAGACCTCCAGTGCAAACACTGAGAACTGCATCAGCGGGCCACAAGTGGTCAGGTCTCCTTTCATGATAAAAACCATATTTACTTCAATACAGAAATGTGCATTTGTATGTCTTTGGAGCTAAACTGGCATGCTTTCTGTAAGAAACATAGGGTTTTTCATTTGTCTCACTTGCACCCATGGAGAGGAGACACACCATAGAGATTCTCTTAATGTCTAAACCAGGTATTCATACCCTGAACAAATGTTGGAGGATTAAATGGTTCAAACACATGCTTCTATTTCACAAATGCTTTGGTGTTTCTTTTAATTAAACTTGCTTATAAATTTAATGAGAGAATTGGGTGGCCTTAAGCAAACAAAGGTTTTGTAGAATTTTTTCAGTTATACAACTTATTTTTGACAAAAAAAAAGCATAATTTTTTTTTAAATTTGGGGTATTTTCATTCAAAAATATCAATATTTTAGTTTCTTTTCTACTGTCTCTTTGTTTTTCTTTGCCAGGGAGTTCCATTAAGTTAGCTGTAGGCCTTTTTTCATTTTTTTTCTTGGGAAGAGAATAGGATTTGGTGGAGGGAGGGTGTCCGGAGAGACATGGAAAAGAAAAGCAACCTTTAGTCCTCTTGCTTCCCCCTCCTTTGACTCTGAGAGTTTTAAAGGAAAAAATATTTGGAAAGGGCAGAATCTAGCAGAAGTCAAGACAAAAGCAAGAAATGAAGGAACACAAGAAATTAATAAACTTAATTTAAGGACAAAAAGGAAATGGGATGTAATGAGGAGGTAATATATGTATATATGAGAAGGTAATGGGGTGTAAATAACTTTACCTGACCTCCTCCAAAGGGGCAAAATTACACATTGTAGATATAAAGTATTATGGGCCTGATTACAATCCTGTGTATTTTACAGCATCTATATTTTAAGACACGTGACTTTAGTTGAACCCTTTTTGATTTACACCAGCTTTAGTCAAGTCTCATGTCCTATGTTTTTCTTTCCCTTAAACAAACAAAATTACCTGTTCTTCAAATTAAATCTGGTTTTAATTCTGTATAAAGCATTTAGGAATACTTGTCATACGAAAGACATTTTATTACACAGAGGTGTATTGTTTTTTGTTATTATTTTTTAGGTTTACCAGCTGCACTGAATTTCCATTGCCCCTCATATAAACTCTAACAATTTGGATATGGCCAAATCTCTCCTAGCATTGCTCCTGGGGCCTACTCTGTGTTTTATTTAATTTCTGACTAAAAAATTCAATCAGGACCATCAAACAATAACTAGTTTTTGCTAAGGCTACAGCTCAACAATTTTTTTTTTCGAAGCACATTTAAGTACTCCTCCTTTCCCCTCTGTCCTCCCTCTCTCCTTGGGGATGACTTTTGGTTTCACTGATTTCCTTTTATCACCATTTTTATATTTAGCTTACAACCAAGCCCTCTCAACAGAAAAGGCTTAGCACAGCAGTAGAAGGGCAAGAGTGTGCAGACACTGGTGGTGGAATGGGGACCGAGGGCAACAGGATGCCCTCAATCCAGCACTTCCACCAAATGCCTCATGGTCTGGCATTGTATCCACAGAAAAGCACTTGAAGGACAAGCTGGGGCCTGAAGCCATGACATGGGTGTCCAGAAATCCACAGTAATGCAGCCCATGGCCACCACAAACCCCTTCTCCACAGGTAACATTTCTATATTACCATCAGGGAGACCCCTCATTAGAACTTAGGCCATGTTGCACTGAAGTCCATAGGTGGGACTCCTGCCCCAGGAACTGTGTCCCTGCTGCTCCTCCTCTTTCCCTCTTGACAGACGGTGTGTGAAAGCCCACCATAACCCTGTGAGCCAAGAGCGCAGTGGACACCCTGCTGCAGGTGCTGGGACAGACGGCCAGAGGAGTAAAACTCCTCCTCTTCCTCTGCCTTCACCCCTTACAAGTCTGTGCGGTGGGACACGCTGTCGGTGCCCCGCAGGGCGGCCCAGGGAGGTGCTGGCAGCGGTGGCATTCCCAGCACGGAGAGCAGGCCAGCCAGCACTCGCTGGGTTGTCACCACAGCACCTCTGGCAGGGGCTTGATGCTGCCTGCGGAGCATCCCCCCGCTGACGTCGTGCCTGGCCACATCAAGCAGTCCCAGCTCACCTCTTCCTCTCCAAAGGCTCCCCTCGCCCAAAGCTGTCAGCAAGCACAGCCACTGGTGTAATTGCCGCCTGACCCGGCTGAGTCGCGACGGGTGGCTCCAGCTGCAGCCCGAGCAGGAGGCACAACCGCAGCCTGGAGAGGGGCAGGCTCACAGCGTGCAACTCCGGGCACAGAAACAAGGGGAGAAATAGCACATCCTTTGATTTCTGTATTTTTGGGTCTAATTCCTAACACCATGATCCTCGTGAGCAGGAAGGCAAATGATGCAATAAAACTGTTTTGAAATCCTTATTTATATATTTTTCTCCTGCTGATATTTTTTGAAAAAGATGAGTACTGAATGTCAGAATTCTTCCTCATAAATAACTCCTTTTCCTGATTAAAACAGTCCAGGATAGTGTCAGAGTTAATTCACAACACAGTGTGCAGTGACTAGCTTGGTTGCTCACAGTCCAGGATTTCAATCAGCCTCTGACCACAATTAACCCTTTGGAGTACAAAGAACCAACTTCTTGGAAGCATGACAAAGCAAAGGGAAGCACTCCCAGACCGTCAAGATTAGTAACCATTGATAAACATTGCTTCAAAACCCAATGCAATAATAGGTCATCTTAAATAATTTCAATCCGTTTCATTATTTTCTCCAAAACACCTTCAACATGCCAGTGAACTAAACACTACCTGACCACACTCTCAAAGCCACATGTATTTTAGCACTGATCAGACAAAGAAGTCCTTTCCAAAAGGAGAAGCTTCAGCAAAACACAATGAAGGTGCAGGTCCCACCCCTGGGAGGCTACAAGCTAAACCCCCCAATCTCCCTGACAGGAGCTGACGGGGGCCAGCCACATGTGCAGAGCAAGAGGAGCAGCAATGGCCAGGCAGTATTCCCCCGTGTTCCTGCCCTGTGTGTGAGCAGAAACGCTGCTGGTCCCACCAGAGCTTTCCCCAGCACCAGGAGCTGTGGGGAGGATGTATGTGAGCTACACTGGGAATGCTCAGCACGTGGTTTTCCAGAGGATCACAACTCACAAACCAAAACACGAATCCGCGGTAGCTCAGAAAGACGGCTGCCTTGATATGGAAATAGCTGAAATTTCAGCCTCTCTCCCTCCCCCAACTGCATATGTTGAAGAGTTGTTAAAACAAGAAAAATGTCTATAATTAGCAACACTACATACACCCATTTTCTTTGCAATATTTTTAGCAATATTGAGCCAAGTTACTCAAACTTTCCAAAGAAAAATAACCGTAAGGAAAATTCCCTTCTCTGGAATGATAGTCACTAGAAAATTATGAAGTTGAAAAGGGTTAGAATGGAAACCATTGTGCAACCTTAGCTATAATAAGGACTGAAAAAACTGATTGTTGTTTATTACATTTTATTTCATGTTGTCTGATAAACAGATTTCATGTTGTCTTCAGGAGTCACAGCTGAAGACTGTATAAAAGAGCAAATGTAAAAATATATCTTCATTCATATGCTTTGGCTTTCAAACCTACCTTAAATAAATGGTTTTGGAGCTAGGATAGTGCATCTAGAGGCTGTAATAAATATCCCACTCTTGGGGTAACAGCAGACCCTCTGCTTTGTAAATAATTGAGATTGCTTCCTTCTCTGCATGACTGTTCAATTTACACCCTGTCTTTATTAAAAAACAAAAACAAAAACTAAAAGATAAAGAAATAAATATTTTTAAATAAGCTTCTTTACACATTCCCCTCTCCCCCCCACCAGTTTTTGTAGCACAAGTATATTAGAATCAGGAGATAATATGACAGGGCAAAAAGTCCTTGTCCACAATATAAGAATTTATGCTGAAAGGTTAATTTATTAAATAGACTCAAAATCTGTCCCACTAATAGGTTAATAAAACTCTATTTGATTTTTCTGCTTGCATAACAGAGAAAAAAGAGTCTCAAGGTAGCACTAAAGATACCACATCTCTTTGATCTGTCACTGAAAGTGGGCGCAATAAAATAAGGAGTTCAGTCCATATTGTTTCAAAGACATTGTCTATATAGCTGCTAAATAAATGAAGTAGGAGCAAAATGCAGGATTATGGTACATTTTTATCCCTAAAATCTTTGAAGAAGGTAAAATTAGGGTAGCCATTTTGTGAACTATGCAGGCTTCATCCCTGGCTTAATGCACAGGTGATGAAGAGCAACTGTGAAGCTCAATGGTTACAGGTCAGAACAACACGCTGCAGTTTTCCTCCTGCCAGTGTATATTTATACTCAGCTCCCTGGCTGTAGTTATTTCCCCATTTTCTCTCAGTGTAAGAAAAATAAAGGTGAGAAGGGGAAGAAAAGGGAGCTCTCCTCTTTGGTGTGCAGCCCAGTTTGCTAGTGAGAAGGGAGCTTGCTTCACTGCTCAAAGCACAAATAATCCTGAGAGCATCTAAATTTACTCCCATTCTGGAATTTGGTAACCTAGTCTCACTCTGGCCTTTGGTAATTCAAAGACAATGACTATGTAAACATCAGCCTTAGCTTCCTTCCCAAGGCTTGGCTCCTTCTATCACTGTGCTCCAGAGGCTGCTCTGTCCCAGAGTTTTCTAGCTGAAAGAGTTAACTGAACCTTTTTTGCCAGCCTTATTCAGCCTAACCTTTCTGGGTCTTAGAAGAAGTTAGCACTTGAACCTCAGCTGGTGACTCAGAGACCCCAGATAAATGAATTCCTGGTTTAAGTACATTGACACTGATGGAGTTAGAAGAGGAACAAAACTGGTCCTTTGCCTTATTTGCTGCTATCCACAATAGGCAGCTCTATTTTTCTCCATAACAAGTACCAGAATACTGAATACATTAACTGCCAAGAAATGCAGAACAAACAGACTTACATGTTTTCCCCTTTATTTCCATCATCTGACCTTTGCTTTTTATGTCTTTAGAAGCAAGCTGCAACTTTATTTACATGTATAATCTAGATGAAATGCTAGTTTGTGCGTAGAAAGCTATGTGGACTTCGGTCTTTGAATTTGACCTCCCTTTTTTGTTCAGAGCATAACATAATGAATTAATGGAAACATGGAAGTGTTAGGTTTTAGAATGATCCTCATTTCAAGTTTCTGATTCTTTCGGCCCAGACTTGATCCTTTGTTCTTCCCTAGAGTTTTGAAGCATTAGTTCATAGTTTAAAAATATAAACTTGTGTCCTGACAAAGAAGGTACTAAAATCACTCATATTGCCCAGTTCAACAATAATAGCTTTGGAATCCCCATTAAAAGATTGACTGTAACAAAGGATGCTACCAGTCATCTCAATTTTGTATATAGCATCAGTAGAGATAAAATTAATTATTAAAACAGTGGAATTTAAATTATTAGGAAGAGAACAAAACCTTATAGGGAAACAGAGTAAATACTGTGAGAGTCAACATGAAAATACTGTGAGAGTCAACATAAACCAGATAATAATCTAGGTATGACTTGTGGGGGGATGAGAAGAGTTTAAATAGAATCACAGAATCACAGACTGGTTTGAGCTGAACAATCCCAATTCTCTCATCCTTTCCTCATAGGAGAGGTGCTCCATCCCTCTGATCAACTTGGTGGCCCCTTCTTTGGACTCGTTCCAACAGGTCCATGTCCTTCCTGTGGTGGGGACCCCAGAGATGGACACAGCACTGCAGGTGGTGTCCCTAAGGTTTCAAACCTGCAGCTGAATATATTGACTCTGGTTTTCTTCACCAGTCTGATCAATTTTGGATGTTTAACTTACATTTTCCAAATCTCCAATGTTTTGCTTCTATGTATCTGCCCAGACTTGGTTCTGATTGCTAGTGAGAAAGAATCTCTTGCTTCTACCCCATACTTTATGTCTAGGCTATGCAATCTTCCCAATTTTACATAGCAAATTAAAAACAATATGGCACTGATACATGTTAAATCTTAGTCTTCCTTGGTTAGGAATTTTTTGTAAAACAACAGTAAGTAGCCCACAACATTGAAATAAGGGGAATGATGAATTAAAAAAAAAATAAAGTGCTAACTTCTACTTATAGTTCTTATTAAAGCAACACATCAATTCTGATGTATTTAAATTCTGTATAGCTTAACTGAAAAAATCTTTTATAGCCAAGTCTCCATACATCACAAGAACACTACTGTGATAAAATCATAATACTTTATCTAAAACTGAAAAAGAGAAGGGTTCTTCACAGGCTTTCTGTGCATAATCAAAGAAAAAATAATTTGGGTTTACTGATGTATCTGTTTTATTTCTTTAACATTCATATGGTTTTATTCTGTGAAGATTTTTGTTATCTCTGTCCACACCAGTTTACAGATGATCATCAACTCAGTGTCTCTGGGGCAGGAGCAGGGAGCCTCTGTGTGGAAATAACACCCTTCCAAATTGCATGGTACTATTTATTAGTTAACAGCTAAGAGACTGTTCTTTTCATTTTTTACTACACACAACCCACAAGGTCAGCAACAAACCATCAAAGCAGTCCAGATGGTTGCTTCCAGAGTTGGCTATTTTTTGGAAAGGGATGTAAAAAAATCTATCAAACCAAAGGAGCAAAAATCTAAGCTATTTTTGAGGGGACACCATTTACAACTCAAGAGCGACAGTGACATTAACTGTAAGGCAAGAGCTCAGCATGAAATGCCTGGGTGGTGGAGCTCTGCTGCTTCAATGAAAGCCACTGTCTGTTACCAATATCAATATACCATATCTGCATTCAATATCAAAGAGAGATAAACACCTCCCAAAAATAATAACAAAAAAATAATTAAGATGATTAAAAGATTACTCACATATAACATCTCTCTTTAAATTATTACCTCTCAGCTCCTAAACACTGAATTTACAGGTTACCAGATGGTTACAGCAGCTTTTGATAGCTTTTTCATTCTCCAGCAACAATGCCTGCCTAGTTTTGACTTGGAGGTTGTATTGTTTTTTTGATTGCATTGATTAAAATTAGAAGATACTTAATCTACTCTAGTTCTAATTCTTCATATGATCTTAGGAAATAGGACCATATTTTCAATACTATATTTAAAAATAGCTCTAGAAAGCATACATTCCTATAGGCCAAGTGCTTTTCTCAAGGTGGGAAAGATGAGTAATGCTCCCAGAAGACAAGTACAGTAGCTGGGGATGTGGTACAGCAAACTTGGTTAAAGTCACTTAAACTTTAAGTTCAGAAAATTTTGTTTCAAAATCCTCCTGAGAAGAGGAATGCAGTCTCAAATAGCAGCTCCCCAAAACTGGCACATATGTCTCTACATCTTTTAAAGCCTCTAGGAACTGTTGAGCAGACCTCCCATCAGCCTGTCAGATACTGAACTTCCCAAGACAAATGAAACTATCTCAGTTTCGCAAAACTTGTAAAGCAAGAACGTATGCAACCCGTTCTTTCAAAACACACATGCTGCAAATACAGATATTGACTCTACTGACATTTCTCCATTACAGCTTAAAATAACATCCTGTGTGATGCCTATATGCTGAGCTGTTAGCTCACTTTTGGATTTTCTAAACACTGGGTCTGCTTTCAAAGAAAAACACTCCAGTTTCTGTACAATACATGAGAGCACACTGGCTCTTCAGCTGGGAAACAAAGTTAAGAATGTGTGGGCTTTGGCTTCAAAATTAACCATGCTTTAGTAATCTAGTACACTAAACTGTTTCTTATTAATGTATCATGCAAATACTCTCCAGTCCTCCCACAAGTCTGACACTTTCCCAACGTATCAATAGCAAATGTTCTGTGAAATGCAACTTTTCTGATGTAGGCCACCCTGACTTTCAGTGTGATCTCAACCCACCATCCAAATCTTCATGGCAGATGCAGAATGAATTCTTTAGTAAGGGAAACAATATAGGAAAAAAAAAAAAAGTTTTGTTGCTACTTTGATACGTCAAATTTATTTTCTTCAGCAAAGAGATTGGGTTTTTTTTACTCTTTATTTCTTCATTATGGCTGAACAGCATCAGGTTTGTTGCGGCCACAGAGTCAGAATGTAAGGTAATGTCAGGAGATGGTTGGTATCAGCCTTTCATTAGTGTAACTAGCTGATTTTACATACAATTTTGAAGTGCCTCAGCTCAAACCCAGCTGTCTTAATGCAGATGAGATGGATAATACACCCAGGGACTTCTGTTACATGACAGATATGTTCTGCAGAGGCTCTGCTGCCACTGCCCCATCTCCCAGAGCAGATTTTTATTCAATGTTGCTGTTGCCAAGCCACCTGTCAGCTTCACATCCATTCTCTGGGTGGCAGATGTGACAAGGTAAGCACAGGGCAATGTCTCATTAACCAACAAGAGCTATTTGTGAGCAGGCTGGTGGGTGCTGGCTGCAGCAGAAAGCAGGTGAACCTGCCCCGCTAGCCAAGAGGCTTCGTGGTTTGCCTCAACAGTTGCCCCACCTTGGTTGCTACCAGCACCAGTGTGATCCTTGTTTCAAAGCCACCAGCCTGCAGTCCAGGGGTCACCACAGGTTGTGGCCCAAACAGGAGGCCATTCAAAATGGCATATGAAGAGTATGAGAGGAGTATATAGCCATTGATACCTGGTTTTCGTATGTTTGTGCTTTACAACTTTTTATGCTACAACTAAAGACAGTGTGATCTACTCTCCTCTGACTTGGCCATGGCATCTTCCAGGAGCTTTCTGTAGGTACTGCTGAAATAGAGAACCTTGAGAAATTATAAGGGAGGGTAATTTATTCAAATTTTTAGCTTTTTATCTCCCTTCTGCTTTTAATATTCTTTGTTCAGATGCACTATGGTTTTCCCCCATGAAACCCAGAGTTATCACTTCACAAAGGCTACACTAACTGTGCAGGAGACAAAAGCCATGTGAGCTGTGCGAAGGCAGATCTGGGGTGACGCAGTGGCTGAGCAGAGGAGTGAGCTCAGAAAAATAACAGTGCGTACATCAGGGGTGGAAGGCAAATTAAAGAGCTTTGGAAGCTTAGGTGGGGCTGGATGCTGACCAGACACTGGTACCCAGAGCACACAAAAAAACTGAGAGCAATGCCATGATAGCGACATGGGTCAGGGAGAAAAAATTAGCAGCTGTGTTTCAACTGAACTGCATTTCAGAGGGGAGCTGACAGGTTACAGTGGCCACTCATGGACCACACAAACATTTCAACACTTGCCTCTTTAGACATGGATGGGAAATGCAACAAAAAACCTCAGCAAACAATGAAGTTGGAGTCTCTCTGCAATGCTCTTCACTGCCTAGTCATATAGGACTTTTTTTTTTCTTTGTTTGCTAATGTTTAGATCTAGATCTTAGAGTTAGGAGATGATGAGGAACAATGTTTTGGAAAAACACAGGCCACTGCTCAACGGAGTTCTGTTTGTTCTAGTAAGAGTTTGAGCTAAAACAAAAGCTAAGTGAAGTAGTTCAGAATTCAGCCCAGGGGTCCCAAAGCAATGTCCTCTGCCATATTCCATTCTGCATCCATACTTAACTGATAGGTTCTATACCTGTGTCATCTTACTTCAGCAAATGCAAACTTGCTACACTTGCAAAGGACAAAGAGCTTTGCGCTCAGACTTGATGCGAGACACAACAGAAAAATGAGGGGGAAACTGGGTTTGCTAAACTTATTTGGATTATGCCTTTTTTTACCCCCAGTATTGAAAACAACTGGAAATACTTTGGAAATTCAGGAGATTTAGGGGTTGTTTGCACAGCAAATGAAAACAACTGACCTAAATTTAATAGGGCCTCTCTATTTTAAAGCTCCAAGGTAGGGGCATATTAAACATAACCAGGTTCTCTAGTTTCTATTGCCTAAAGAAAACTTAAATCTAAAATAATTGTTTTTAAAAATTGATTTCCTTTAACATGTGTACAAGATTAAATGGTTACAAATAGAAATGCTAGATATTCTGAAATATTTATGGCAAATATCTGAGTTGCTTATTCTGGCAGCTTCCATAAGAAAGGATCATTATGGTATCTACATTTTTTCTCCCAGAGAAACAGCAAGAAAAAACAGTAAGAAGAAAAGAATAGGATAAAATGAATTCAGAGTAAATTGCAGCACATACCTCTGCTTCCGTTCCCTGGTAAAGAAAAGCCATTATATGCACACTGCAAGACTAATCTAAATTTCTTTTCCAAACGATGTATTCAAATGACCAATTGAAATAAGTGGGTGCAATTCTTAACATTTTCTGTTTGCAATACAGCAATATCGGGTTCATACTTTTTTTTCCTCCCCC
>VZUI01055611.1:0-22820 GCA_013401135.1 Cettia cetti | reverse complement strand
TAATAATAATAATAATAATAATAATAATAATAATAATAATAATAATAATAATAATAATAATAATAATAATAATAACAACAACAACAACAACAACAACAACAACAACAACAACAACAACAACAACAACAACAACAACAATCACCACCATTTTTTACCATGGCAGAGCTTACTTAACTCTTAAGTTCTGCTATGTAGTTCAAACTAAGATAAGGTAGTTGGTGCTAATTCATGAGACCTCTTTACCAAAGGATTGTCAAAGGTCTTTTTGTGCATGTAACTTTGAACCCCCAAAATATGTTAGCTATCTTGGAATTTAATCCAAGTTTCTTTTGAAATCATAGCTGTAAATCTTGTATAGAAAATTTAATTTTCTGTATGCAAACCATTATTTGTCCAAACAAGTAAAGATCATTTGTTAAACCATACTAGCTAAAAGTATAAATTTGTCATATTTAATTCACGTTTTTTCAGCTACATCTATCACACTTTTGAATTAATATAATAATCTTAAGGCACATTACTAGAATTCTGTCATTAGAACATATATAAGAAACATTATTATCCAAATATTCCCTAAAAACTCTTGGCAAACTAATTTCAATATATAATGCTTAAAAAAAAAGAAAAAGGAAAAAAAGAAATCTGCAATTGGCTGTAAAAGAAATTATATTGGGTTTGTTGAAATTTTTGGCAGGGTTCTCATCATAAATGGACCCAGCACTCCTAACTGCATTTAATGAAAGGGTATGCAAAATGCTTGGCTGTTGTTTAGCCAGTTAAGACTGTTTATCCACTTTGATGTTAGAAGACTTGGAGCTATCTAAAACCATATTTTTTCTCAACATGTTGCAGTACCTTTGGATAGGCCTCCTCATATCCCACACAGCAGGGTGTGAAAATGTAAATCAACTCCTCCAAATGCCAAACAGATTCTCTGTGTTTCTCCACAGCTGAAAAGTCCTATTTAATCATATCAACTAGCTGTTCTACCTTCATCAGCTATGTTATCTGAGTACTGAAAGTTTCAGCCTTTCATCGTGAAATAGCCCTGCTTTTCTCTTGTATTCTTCATACTGTAAGTGAAAGAAAAAATCTCCCATGTATCTCCTAGTGGTTGACTCGAAACTTTCTCAGATTCATTCTGCACCTTGGGATTTTCAAATAAAAACAAGCTTCTTACAAATCGTTGCACATGGCTTGTTATCTCTAGTTATAAACAATGCCATTTATTAAAAATTATTCCAATCAATTCCAGTGATTTGTCTCAGAAAACTATATGACACAATGATTAGAATCCTTCATTCTCCTCTGGTGCTCACCTGCGAGCAGTTTGAAATTCCTGGTTTTCTATTAAAAATAGGGGAGTGACTTGTGAAAACACCTGGTGTTCTTTCACAAACGCTAATTCTTTTTGGTTGTTTTACTAATACCTGTCAATTAGGAAATGGTGGCTCCCCTTCAAAATGAAATTCAACAGGATCGTTTACAGATTATTACAATCCCTATTTTTTTTCTTAAAACTAAGTCCAAAGAATGGAATTAATATCAGATTCCTATAATAATTAACTCAATCTTAAAAATAAGTCACTGAAATGGATCAAACTTCCTCAGGTTTTGGAATTCAATGGTAATTTGGTAAAGAGTATTTAGCATGAATTTTCTATAGAAGGGTCATGTCAGCACTTTCTTGAACCGTGAATATGCTGCTTTGAAATAGTATTCAAAGGAGAAGCAGCAATTCTATGTTACAGAGACAATGAACTAGTTATTCCCACCAATTAATATTAAATTTATTATCATATTTTAGGAGTAAATAATGGTAATTAATATTTATTAGCTATGGAATTTCTTAGAACATTATAAACCTTGGAGATTCTTAGGCCTTTACAGCCAGATCTTCACTGGAGGAGAAATTAAATTTCAATCTGTGGAAGAAGAAACAGCAGGAAGAGTTTAAGCAATAAGACCATGTTAGTTCATATTTTTTTAACAGAAGACACTGTTATGAGTCAGTGGTCCTCACGAACAAATCTTCTAATTATAACTTAATCACAAGAAAAGACTGTAAGAGCACGTATAGTGATTTGTACAAGTCTTCAAAGGACGCTTATTAACTTTTAAAGGTAATTAGTTCATACATGCTCTGAGGAAGTATCTGGAGTAAGATTCTCCTGTCTGAAAGACAGCTGGAAAGGCCACATATGTAGCAAAGGAAAGCAAGGCTTTTAGACTATTTTTTTTTCTCCCTTCTTATTTTCAAGAAGACATTATAGCCTTGGATTGTAGGGGTATATTGATTTATTCTTTTAAAATAGGAATCAATTGTCCTGCAGCAACCTCATGTTATAATAAGGTTTTATTTACATGGGGTTTTAAAAACTACTGGATGTTTGAAGAGGCAGTAATTTTTTATGTGTTGCCAGAGTTTAACAGGTTACATCTCCCTGTGGCAAAAAACCACTTAGGATATGTTGTAATGATTATGCAGGAGGACTACTTATGAAATAGAAAGGATCAAGGTATTTATTTGCCCTCTGTAGGCTTCATCTATTCTTATTAATTTGAAGTAAAAAAAATTACAGAACAAATTTTGCAAATGTTGGACATTCAGATTCCTGTAGGAAAGAAGGGAGGTGAGGAAACCCCACCTTTTACAAGCTGGGTGAAGTAGACTAGTATTTTCCTGAAAAAAGGTAATTAAAAAATGATAAAACCCCAAAACAAACCAAAATAAAACAAAACAAAACAAAACAAAAAAATCAAACCAAATAAATCCTCTAAATTCCTCAAAACAATGCATCTTCCAGAAAAATAAATTAAATAATTGATTCAGGACAGAATCTCAGAAATGTTTTTATATGAATTTTGTTTGAAATGTCCAAAATTTTAATTCTCATCTGAGATCCTTCACATTTTTATCAAGAAATATGACAATAAGTGAAACAAACATAGTATTTCTCAAGCAATCTAAATTGTCAACAGACTGGTAAATTTTCAATACATCAGTACTTAAAAAGTAAGGTTTTTTGCCTTTGAAAAGACAGTAAAGTATGGGAATAGCTATTAGACTGTTAGGGAAGTCAGGGGAAGTCACTACCCCTATCTTTGAAGTGTGTATTAGAAGGAAAATATGGCAGTAAAAAATCAAACCAAACTAAAACAACTGCAATGAAAACTGAGAAAACAAAATACATTAATAAACAAACTACATTCAAAATGCTTTCATGTTTTAAAATCACAGGTTAAGAGTTAAATGGATCTACTACTGAATTAGTAATTTCTGAAGAAAAAAATCAGGGGGAAATCTCTAAACACCTAAGCCTTATTCTTGTGTTAAAAATCTTTCAAAGACACATGGCTTTGAAGGAAGGTTTGTGTAAAAGGACCATGTCAAAGTGAGTGAAATCAGAAATAAATTTTAATCAAAGTATGTGTTGGTAGAGTGTCCTAGGCACTTAAAAAAGTTTTATGTTAAATGTAATTCTGGATGACATGCAGTGATCTATAAAGGGAAAGTTCTTATCAAGCTCCTTTGGATGGACAACATTGAAAATGAGAGTACTTGCATTGAAGATATTGGGAAAACAAAAAAAGAAAGTAACTAAATTATTCAGATCACATGCAGTCATTTTGAGACATAGTGATGAATTATTGAAGAAGGTACCAGTGTCTGCAATTAGGTGTGTGTAAATGCTGATTTTATTGCTGTGCATCTCTGGGCAACTCCAGCTTGAAGAACATGCTCCTGTCTGTCTCTAATCTTTGTTTAAATATAGATCTATGCTTTGATTCTGCCATTAGTACCACCCACCAATCTCACCTTCCTGCCTTTGGCTTAACTTTATTTTATAACTTATATAGTTAATATTCTAGTGGCACTGCAAAAGACTTTTGAAAACTATTGGAGAAAGAAATATGTATCATGAGGCTTAGGCTTGATGAATTTTGCTTCTCCTGTCTCAGTCCTTGCAGAGATTTATATGACTGACTAAACAATTTGCTCTGGTAGTTTCATAAATGCTACAATGAAATCATGTTAATTGCTACTCGAAAAAAATCCTTTATCCACTGTGATTATTCAATCTAAAGCCAAAATAAATAAAACAGATGTATGGCAGTATGCTCACAAGTGTATTTGCAGTTTTGGTTTTTATCTGAGTCAGGTCCAGACTTGCGCTGTGCAAAATATTCCTATATCAGCATCCCAGATAGAGAAATCTCACTGGACTGTGTTTTGGTCACAAGCAAAAGTGAAGCTATGATATAGTGCAGGCAAATTGGGGTGGGGATGAGGGCTCCCCTGGGGCAGGCTGGACAGGGCAGGAAAAGGAGGATAGATGAGGCTGCATGTGTTTTTCACAGGTTTATTCACACCACGTTCATGTCTGAAGATGTTTTGATAATTCACATCTCACAAAATTGCTAGGAAAAAAGTACATGTGCAGTGACTCCCTGTTCATTTTAGCCTTCTGATAACTTATATTTTTGTAATGGAGTTTCTCACGCATTTTCCTGTAAACAAAGAATGTTTATCTAACGTTCTCTTGTTGACATTCCTCTCTTGGGAAGGAGAAATTTGATGGATTTCTAGTTTGACCGGTGTGGTTGGAGAAGTAGCAACCTCATTCTCCAATCCATGGTCATTGTCCAAAATCTATATAAACTGAAGTAACAAATAAATTTCCTTCTTTCTTCCTTTCCTGACCTGGCGGTGTGCCTGTGTTCATTGCGTGTCCTATAACGATAGTGCAGCAGTTGATCAACATGTTCTTCAAGGTTTATCTTAAAATTCTTAGAAGTAGGGTGGAATCCCTTGCAAATGATTGACAATTATACAAATATAGTGAGGACACTATAATAAATCAGTCATAGTAATGACAAAAATAAATCAGTCATAATCATGGTGATACAAAAAATAAAATGGGTGTGTAACAGATGGACTAGGACCCTTAACCAAACAAGCAGCTGTATTGTACAATTTACAAAGGAGAGAAAAT
Organism: Cettia cetti; assembly: GCA_013401135.1. Lineage (NCBI taxonomy): Eukaryota > Metazoa > Chordata > Aves > Passeriformes > Sylviidae > Cettia > Cettia cetti. The sequence goes on along the minus strand of VZUI01055611.1, from coordinate 17,823 downwards.
CCCAAGCCATAGTTAAGTGAGGAGCCCCTCTAGGAAACCCACAAAGGAGCAGAGCGACCCACTGGGCATCTGTGCTCACAAGGTTGGAACACTGATAAAGCAATTGACAAAGGAATAACACGTGGCTTTCCCAAGCATGGTTATTGCTCAAAGAGAGTTGTGAGTAACCTCAGGAACATGTGAGTAACCTCAAGAACATGGTTGTGAGTAACCTCAAGAACAAGGTGTTGTATGCAAATTGGCTATAAGCCAACCACTTTATTCCATAGATACGACAGCCTAAGCGAGCCTTCTTTGAGCTCTCTCTGCCAGGCAGCGTGGCTGCATGGTAGGGAGCTCCCCAGGAGCTTTTGTGCCTTTGATCTCTGTGTCAATCATTCTAGTTAGGTTCTAACTCAATTTCTATTTTTGTATTCTTCCTTGTTATAAATAACTGAACCTTGCCACTGAACTGTGTTAATTCATGGTTTACCACATCATATTAAAACCAATTTTGCTTCTGCCTCTGACAGTGGTTCTTTGAGAAATCTAAATCACATTTGTGACAATCTGGCATAATTATCAGAGTCCTAAATCAGGATTCACAAAAGGGAGGAATCCAACCCTTTCTTCGAAGTAACCCAAAATTTATTTTACAACTGGAACCAAAATACCATGTATTTATTTTCAGATATCTAATGCATTCCAAAATTTTAAACTTATTTTCTTCTGAGTGGCCCCAGGGAAAACTAAGAAAGAACTATTGCTAAAGCTAAAAAATTTCATCTCAGATTGGAAAATCCCTATAAACCCTACTTTCAATTTAGGAGTAATATCTGAAAGATGGGTTCTCATAATCTGTATTGCATCAAGTTATATGACACTTATATTTTTGTTTTATATTTGAAGAAACAGAGTCACTTAGCCAACACATGAAGCTTCTTCTGTTTTATTACAACTCAGTAAGTCAGTTATTTTTTGATGCATATTGTAAGGTAAGCATATTTCTGTCTAGAAATATACCGTGAGTTCTAATCCCAGAGGATTTTCAAAATCTTTCAAATCTTTCCATTTGAAGGTCTTGCACAAAATCCCCCTTGAAAGTATCCTTTCAGATGTGACTCTGAGAAGAAAGTAAGGCTCTTCACCCTGACTATATGAAGTAGACAAGTTTGCTTTCTGAGATATGGACAAAGAAATTAAAAAGCATTAACATTTTTATCTAAATAATAGCTATTTTTTGTTTCATGTTTGAAAACACATGTTTGAAAACACATACTACAGAAGATGCTAGGTAAACTAGTGCTGTTAATGCCATGTGATTCAGTGTGGTACTGCAAAATCACACATTTTCAGATAATGAAAGCTGCTTGGATTGTGCCAAAAGTGATGCAGAGAAGTAAAATAGATGTGGTTTTTTTTAGGAAAGGGTAATACTATACATGGCTAACAAAGATATTGCTTATGATGCCTTAGGTTCTGAGTTTTTCTGTTTTGTTCTGGTGGGTAGTTTTTGCCTTTGTATTAAGTGGTGCTGGGACCTGATTAGGGTGATGGGGGCAGGGCAGTTTTGGTACTAGCAGGGGACTCACTTTCTTCAAGGACACTCCCTTGGAGCTCCAGGCCCTGAAGATAAACAGTGCGAAAGGAAGGAGACCAGCTGGAAGGATGAAACATCGTGATTTGGAATTGTTGATTGGACAATGGATGGGGGTATACAAATGAATTGAAACTTGTGGGGGAAAATCTCGTGACTCTCTCTCTTTTTGCTTCCATCTTGGAGCCATCCAGGTGGAGCCACTGCTGTGGCTGCCAGGGTGTGGCCTTGAAGGCCTTTAATAAATGTTCACCTTATTATTATAACTCGGTCTGGCCTCTGTCTCAGCCTTTAAGGCAACACTTATTTGCCTTTACAATAAAAATCTTTTATCATTTTATTTGCTCTAATTTTTCTTCTCTTCTTCTCTTAGACTAATAGGTGTAAAAGAGAACTACATGGAATAATTAGAAATCTTAGTGATGGATGTGTAAAAAACCCCAGCTACTGAAAGCTGTTTAAAAAGAAGTATGTTTTCTTACATATAGGAAATAATGCTTAAGGGTAAACAAACAAATCCCTGACTTTTTAAAAGTGATGATATTCAAAAATTCAAATGTTGGGGAGGATGAGGTCAGAAGGCGTTACAGATATGATTTCCTAGCAAAAGATTCTGAAAGTATAAAACCTATAGTGAAATGGAGTTGAAAGCATGCTTTGAATTGTAGAATGCCAAACAGGAAAACAGTGATCAAGCTATCTGAAGGCTGGATGCCTGATGGTTGAGCAACACTCCTCGAAGACAAAGGGATACCAGGGGGATGGGCCCTGCCAGGTGGCAGGGAAAAGGTTTTTTAGAATGTAGAATAATATGGTAATGTAGTAGCTCTCATAGGTTGCATGTAGATTTTGTAGGTTTTGTATCTTGTACTGGCTGGTTGGTGTTAACCAGAATATTCAAGACAGAAAGAGATAAAATGTAATGTAACAGGAAGCTCAGGCTGTTTTGGGGACGCTCTCTTCAGGCACTCTCTCTCGGCCAGCCCTGCTTTTGGAACCACGCTTCAGCCGGTGCTGGTCAGGCTGCCTGTCCTCACGACCAATAAACCACCTGTCCTAAAGAGCATCCCTGTCTCTGGGAATCTCTCATCGGGCCAGCAGCCTTCTCCTATATTCTCCAAACAGTATATAGTACCTTCAGTTCTCAAGCAGAAAACATGGAGTGTATGGCGATGTTCTATTAATTTTCTCTTTTTCTTCATTGCACAAAATTCATGTACAAGTTACTCATCACTGTAGCTTAATATGAGATTCACGTTTTTAATAAAAATAAATCTGTTGTATGCTAAATTATTTCATTGTGAAAAATAAAGTTTTCTTATCGCTGACTTAATTAATGCTTGCTTTTGGTATTATTCGGTCATTATAAGGACTATTGATTCTGTTGGCAGATATAAGGAAGAGTTAAAAGCAGTTGAAATCTTCAAAATTCTTTTTTCTACCATGTTTTGGTAATCACACATTAAGTAATTCCATAGTGCCCTAGGTAAAAGTATAAAATTTATAGCTTTCATTTTTTTTTTCCAAAACTAAGACATATATAGTCTTTTTGGATAGTTGAAGAATACTTTTCTGTTAAAAGAATGTTCCTGACAAAAAAGCTTTGACAAGCTCTGCTTAATCACTTTTCAGAAAATGGCCTTAATTCCAGAAGAGAATAAAATATTAGAACCAAAAGGAGATTTGCATGATAAAGAAACATAAGAATATAGAGCAGCTACCTAAACACCAGGATAGATTATGTCTTGCGTCACTGTCCTAGCAATGCTTTGTGACAATCCGTATATGTACCATCCATGAGTGATGTCCTGACCTGAGAAACACCTAGCATATTATTAGTTATTTGACAAGTCAATAATAGAAGAGACAGAAACAAAGATCTATGTTTTTCTACCAGGTATCCCTTCTCCTTTTCTATGGAGGTTAGTATTAATTATAGCATGATGGGATTATATAGGTTGCAAAAAAACTCTAAAGTTGTTGAGTCTGATCACAAACCTTTCACTGCCAAGTCCATAGCTAAACCTTGCCAGTAAGCACGATTCAAATACACACCATTTAATGCCTCCAGAGATTCTGATTTGACTGCTTCCCTGGGCAGCCTATTCCAATCTTGACATGCTTTTGGGGAAGAAAAAAATTCTAAGCCTCCTTTCCTCCAGACTAAACAAGAACAGCTCCCTCGGCTGCTCCTCGTAAGACCTATATGTTAGACCCATCACTAGCTCTGTTGTCCTTCTCTGGACATGCTTCAGCACCTCAATCTCTTTCTTGTAGTGAGGCTCAAACTGAAAACAAGATTTGAGGTGTGGCCCCAGCAGTGCAGCAGGACCTTACACTTTGCCTTATTGAGTCTTACACCATTGGGTGCAGAATACTGATCCAGCCTGTCCACCTTTCTTTACTGCAAGGGTAACTGAGCACTGGCACAAGCTGTCCTTCCTTAGATGTATTCAAAAGCCATCTGGGTACAGTTGGGCAACTGGCTCCAGGTGACCCTACCTGAGTATGGTTTTGCATCAGACAATCTCCAGGGGCTCCTTCAAACCTCCTTTTATCAGACATAGTAATATACAGGTCTATCCACACAAATATTCAACTGTTCTTATATTAGGTGATAACTGAAGTAATATAATATGAATCCATTTTTACTCAAAATGCTGTTTTTACATAAAACATAAAATTGCATTCTGTGTCATACTATGGTAGAGATTCAGGTGAATATTTAGGAAAGAACAAGTTCTGTGTCATTGTTACCATCATCTCATTAAAAATAATATATTTAACAATTTCATACCTTTTAAGAAATGACTGTGTAGAACACATATAGTGAAATGAAGGAATACTTATACAGAATTATAAATTTCAGTATGATATTTAAATATTAAGTAACCCCATACAATTTTTTATTAACTATGCACTCTGAGGATGGTTACTGTAATTCTGCATTGCTCAGGTTGAACTGAGACATATTTAATAGGGTTCAATTTATAGAAACCATGGATTCCATGGGATTGGAATATAGCAAGCAGAATCAGACAGTGATAAGACTAATAGCAGATCCTACGAAGAAAGAGGTGAAGAGCAAGGCATGGAATAAATGGAGTAGTAACTGAAGAGTTATATGTTAAATCATAGTGAAAAGCATTTTTTAAATAATGATTTTATATATTTAATAGCACACGTTGTGGTTCTAGGATATCCTGCACAGGGCCAGGAGTTTGGCTCAATGATCCTGATGGGTCCCTTTTGACTCAGCACATTTCATGATTTTATGGTAATGTAAGAATAAGGCACAGTCCATAGATATTTCAGAGATAATGAAGTAAGAATAACTTTTTTGTATATCACATAATTATTCTTTTTTTTTCCAGAAAAGAAAAAGATATTACTTTATTACCCTGACATATTAGTGAGTAAACTGAAGCAGTTTCACACATAAAATAAGTGAATCTACAATGAAACATGAAACATTAAAAAAGATTTCTAAATAATAGCTAATTGATGAAACTACTGTTTGGTGTGTTGAATATTCATTTTGGCGGTAGAGAAAAACAAATATTACAATGCACAGGTAAAATCCCAAACCTGTCAGAGTTCAAAGAGCATCTGGGCAATGTTCTTAGTCATAGACTTTAGTTTTAGGTAGTCCTACAAGGAACAGGGAGTTGGACTCAATATTTGGTTTTCTTCCAACTTGATATATTCCATGATTCTATTATTCTAATTTAATTAAAGTATCTTTCATCTTATCATCAGCAATATTTGATTTCTCTGGTCATATTTTTTAAAGTAGGCAAGAACGTCCCTTATGCAGTAGATTTAAACCACTATATAGTTACTGTTGCCTCTCTCTAGAAAGTGAAAGAAACCTGGAATCTGAGACTATGAATAAAATGAAGTGATACTTGGACACATTTTTATACATAAAATATTTTTAATGGCTGAGTGATTAACTTCAGACTTTATATTCAAATTATTATAAAATTAGTTTTGTTTAGACGTTTCAATCTAACTTCTAAAAACCCAAACATTTAAGAGTCTAGTACTTTACAATGCAGTAAGTGTCCTAACAGAGAATATGGAAAAATTCTAGTTACCTTAAAGCTAGCTCTGGGAAAAGCTAGCTTTTCTATTTCTTCCATTATAGTCTAAAATTATTCACATATTTAGTTTGAAGCTCTTAGGAGTTTGCCTAGCCCACAGCCCAGTTAGATGCAAGGTTGCTTTGACTCTGTTTTTACAGGTGTCACCAAAACCAAGGCAGAGCCTGTGTTCCTGGTAGATGTGTCCATACTCACAGGCACAGTGGTCATACACACCTGGCCACACGTAGGCAGAAGACATCACCTTACAAGCACCCACACAATTACCAACAGCACTCACATGAATGTGAGTAGCACAGATGGCTGTCCTGTTCTTTGCCTCTAGTTGATCAGGAGTAAAAGCTAATAGTGGAATTTATGTAAGCATGTACAAGCAACGTATGAATGGCATCAGTAACTGGCCAGTAGATAGCCTCAGACCCCCAGCCTCCCCAGCCACTGGCACCTGGATGCTCTCTTCAATTTAAGGTACTCATATCTCTTCTCATTTCCTGCAGAACCACAGAATGTCATATCTATCTATCTGGTCTGGATCTACAGTGCCCCAGGTAGCCAGTTCTCAGATCCCCATCTCTACAATACTTGGTTTAGACTTATGGTCACTATAGTAGCTGACTATCAGACTCCTGTTTCTCTAGTATCTGGACCCAAAACAGTATCACCATCAGCAGCTTCTAGATCATGCGACTTAACCTGTGACTCTGGCTTACAGTTCGCAAGTGCTATGCACACAGAGTACAGAGTGCTTCACTTAGGAAACCCTATCAGATGCTGACAAATATCTAAGTGCCTCTCCAGAAGGGCATGGTCTCTTGCAGCCTCTGTCACACATGCCAGACCTGTCATATAAATGTCTTAAACACTCTAAAATACTGCAACTGAATCCCTCAAATGACTGTTAAGGGTGTGGGGTCCCATTATAGTTACAGAAGTCACAACCAATGTTGACTAGAAATATTAATTTTAACCTTAGTTATCTTCATTCATTGAGTAGATTTGTTACCCAACTCCATTTTCTAAGATGATTAGGAGCATTATTTAATAACAAGTGAATAAATGACAATAGACTATGAAGGGTACCCTAAATCTGTACAACTTCCAGTGTTCAGAGTTTAACACTACATCCTTATTGTCAGTTGTGGGATATGCAGTTCACGTATAGATACCTATATTTAGACCTTTTTTCCTTTTCTTTTCTTTTTCTGTTTACATTTCAGAACAGAATTCTAGCCACAAGGCTAATCAGCATCCTGCCTCCATCTTTCACAAAATCCATTCAGCATTGTGTGGACAGCTTCACCTGATACTTGTCAATTGATAAATCAGCAGATCACACCTTTTACATGTCCTGTTGCGAACAGCATCTAGTTAGAGGAAAATTGTCCACTTAAATAAAGCTTATATGTATATCTTACAGTAAGACATGATACATTAGAATTTTTATCCAGACCACAGGTAAAAATTTTTATTTAGGCACCTCATAACTCAGTGCTCTACCAAGTTGTTCCAACCTGATCCTCACAATTTACTTAGAACATCTGACCTAGCAGAAACAGTGGCAGAAAATGCATTATACTTACTTTCAGTATGTATAAACAGACCTTAAAGTGGAATTCACAGGCAGAGGTTAGATCCCTGCCTCAAAAAACAGAGTGAAAGCAGCAGATTTTGACAGTGTCATCCTGCTTACAAAGCTTAAGCTGGAGACCTAAATATTGCCCATGCTCTATCTAGCCATTTTCTTACTTTTTCTTTAAAAACTTATCTGCTTTATGCATTTCTGTACTTCAGGGTTCTCTGTAAACATCATTATCCTGAAGTGAACCTCCTTATCCTGAAGTCCCCTACCTTTTTATCTGCTGTTAATATTCAGTAAATGTTCAACTAGGTTTTGGGGTTGTATTAGTCATTAAATAATGCTTCCTAAGACCAGGCTATAGTCATTCTCCTGCCTGATCCTTTATCTTGTAACACTTTGTTTCCTTACCATCCTAAAAATCTTTTAAATTTTGGTCTTCTTTATCAGATGCATTCAATAAGTGATTCTGACACACTGAGTCAAGCTTGTCTTGGCTTTTACTAAGTTGTGAATACCTCACTAAAACGGAAACCGTTTTTCTCTGCAGATGTCATTTCTGGAACACAGTAAATTTCTTTCAATTTCCTCTTCTTTTTTCTTCGCCTAGTGGAGATTTCATCTAGTTTACTAAGGAAAAAAATTTATTACTTATAGCATGTTTTTCTTCTAGAGGAAGAGAAATCTTAATAGAATGAAAGACAGTGGCTCAAATTATTCTGTATTTCAACAGAACTAATATGCAGAGAAGTATATTTTAGCTGCAAAACCTACTACAACTTGTGTAAGTAGGTCCTACACATGAGGGTGTCTACAGTTTGTACTGTGAAGTGTACATGTACAAGGGAAATTTTTTCTTTATTTTTCTTCTCTCTATTCAGGAGGGTTTTGTTTGTTTGTTTGTGTTTTGTTTTGTTTTACTTTGTTTTGTTTTTAAGGAAAAGAATTGAAATGCTAAATGGTTGCTAACAGATCTCTTCTTCTTTACTTTGTGCTTCCACATCCTGTACAAACTACATTCAGTAGTTTATATGATGTTCAGGGAAATGGAGAACAAATGTGTACAAAGTAACTTCAAATGACAGAAAACCATAAAAATAATAAGATACCCCAAAATCCATCAATATGATCTCCCTCTTGGATGTACTTTGCCTTATTATTTATTTTATTTGCTATGTTAAGACAAGATTGGTCATTTATTTTCCATTTAATTCCCTGACATCTTTGATAACATGCAGACACACAGAACTTTTGAAAGTGAAGCTACTCGGGCTTATCCACCCCTAATGCAAAATATATTGTTACTGATGGTAGGATTTCCAATAATTTAAAAAGTTTTCCAACTATTTCAACATACTTTAGATCAAACACTCCTTTTGGGTTTAGGAAACTAAATTTAGGCATCATTTATCCTCAGATAAAATGCCTTATCAAGACTGGAAAAAGACATTAGTCAGTTTTGTGTTTGCTGACCTTCAGACAGTAATAAAAAACCCCCAAACCCTTCAGATGTGAAACTGTAAAATCAAAGTATCATGGAGTTTTTGAGGGGAATGGGTGGTAACACAGATATACATCATAGCTTTGACATTCATTCAAGGTCAAAAAAAAAAAATTATAACCCCTGTGTGTAGGTGGACAGAGAAATATCTATTTATTTGTACATAAACAGTAAACAGATTTTCAGAATATCAATCTTTGTACATGTTTAGATGATTTAATAAATTATGAGGATAATACAACAGAAGTAAATGCCAATACATTTTTTTTCTGATATGCATCAATATCAGAAGATATAATTATTTTTGAAAGTGTCTGTATAAAAAGAAATTGTTCAGTCCTGCAGAATCTCACTATGGACTTGATAAATTGTTCCAGTAATAAATCACAGTCTTCATCAATGTCACAAAGATGGAAAGCTGAGAAACACCAGTGTTTTCTTTCTTGCATGGTGTGTTTGATTTTCTGTTTAAGTTTAATGTATTCAGATCTACCTGGTTTATCCTAAATACCCAGTTCTAGAAGTGTCATTGTATTCAGTAAGTTATTTATTTAAGGCCTACTAAATAAACCAAGACAAAAATTCCAGAGTAAATTACTTTGCTCTTCAATATTTTTTCATATTTAGATTATTTTTCCTGTTAATGTAGGTAGTTTTTACCACTTACCATATGGGTAAATGATAGTGACTACTTCATATTTAGAGGCTTTAACTGTATATTGCTAAAGTTAAGAGAAATAAACTTAACCATGAGTTTTGCTACTCTGTTATCTAGATGAAGACTAATCTATTATAGTAATTTTCCACTCTTGGAATTTACTCTGCCTGCCAGCTAGGGCATACCAATCAGATTAACAGGCTGAATTTATATTTTCTCTTTGTTACCCAGTTGCTGAACTTTTCAACCAAAGGTGGTTGAAAAGGAGCAAAGGAATCTCTGTACTGCCCCAGGCTCATCAGAACACCTCAAACTACATGCAAAGCAACACTCTATGACAATGTCATGCAGTTCCTGAACCTACTAAAATACCAGCCACAGGAAATTTTAAATAATTTAATATTGTCTATACTTACCTTTTTTAAAATTATAGAAACAGAAGGTTAAGGGGAGATCTTGCAACTGCCTAGAGCTACTTTTTTGGAGAAGACTAGAAGAATAGTGAAGACTTAATCAAATTCTTCTCAAAGATGCACCATGGGAACAACAGTAGACAAAAGGCTGAACACAGAAATTCCTGAGTTGGGGATTTTTTTTTTAACTTATAATAAATGTTTTTCCTAATTTTTATTATTTTTAAATGCTTTTTCTAAATGCATGTGATAAGGTAGAACAGGTTGCTCAGAGAGTTTTTGGAATCTTCATTCCTACAACTTTTCTGAATTTAGCTGGCCAAGCAACCTCATATAACTGGATGTCTTTCAACCCAAATTATTCTATGATTATATATACAAATAAAGAAACATACACACACACACAAAGATATCAATCACATATACATATATCTTTTTTTTTCATATATGAGAGATTTTATAGCAGATAGTGTATTTCTATAAGGATTTCTGAATTGCTTGAATTGTAACTTGCACTTCCATCACTCTCCCAGGACTCTGAGGAACAATAATAATTGGGTAATCTTTGCATCTCATTTAGGTAATCAATGAAATAGAACAATTGCAAATAACACATAATGTTAGTTTCACCTTTCTGTTATGATTGACAGCTAGCTAACCAGGCTATTATGAGGCTGTTTCTAGTTTACTGTACCTAGCTGAGCTGTCTTCATCTTCCAAATAAAATGCATGTTGCTAAAGTTCACTGAAACTTCTTTAATGGATCAAAATAATTCAGCAATCACCATTTAAAGCTAATTTCAGCTGTCCAAATACAGGGTATGTAGTGCCATTTATGATACCACAGGGCATTCAAGATATTCACATAGACTTATCAGCTATGACACAGGATTTATGGAAGATCTGCATTGTTCTGTAACACCAGCTGGGGGTCAAGGAAGAGATACTATGACATTTTAAAAAGGTATTTAACAGCTATTTAACAGCTATCTGGGTAATTGAACTGAGCCTTTTCAGGAGAAATTACCCTCACCTGAGCTTTAAATGTCTTAAATTATACCTAGTCATCTTAGATTCCTTTAATAAACAGCAGAGAAAAATCAGGAACTTTTATACTGAGTTTAATCTGTCAAAAAGCAGGTAACCACTCATGATGAGATGAATCATGTCTTGGAAGATCATAATACAGTCAGGTTTTTATGACTAGGTGCAATGTAGCTATATATATCTAGCATGTGGTCTGACAGATATATTTGGAGACTATTTGTAAGCCATTTCTAGTCTCTGACATTTAAATACATTAATTTATTCAATCAGATAAAGAAGTTTGTCAAAGACTTTTCTTAGTTCTGTAACTGTTTTCTGAAAGTTCCCGGTTTTCTGCTCTTCATTCATATGGAAAGAATTCTCTTGAGCACTCTGAAACTGTCTACAGCAGAGAGTGTTCTGGGGGCCCAGATGTCTTCCTTCCAGTTAGGGAAAAATATAAGCAAGACCAAACATAATTTGTCTCACAGTCTCAAAAGATCCTTAAATCCCATCTCAAAGGAAAAAAACCTCATATACATATACATTTAAGAAAGTTGTTGGGGTTGAGATGATGAGATCAGACTATCACTGTCCTGCATGCAATTACTTGCAAGCAGTGGGAATTTTAGTATTAGTCTTCGTGTTGCTAAATATACCCATCTACTGAAATTTGAGATCACAACTACAGTCAGTAGCAAATTTTTTTCAAAATATTGCAATTCACTGAAATTTTGTCACTCTCCCATTGATTTTAACAGTGTCAGACTATTGTATGTAACATTTATTTAAACTGTCCTTTCAAATTTTCCAGCTGAGGAATTACATGGAGTTGGAGCAGTCAAAAACTTATTGCTAGCATAATTAAGACTGTTAAATTACCTTGCCTACTACAATGTGAGATTTAAAATGTATTATAAGTTGTAAAACAATGTAGAAAATAATATTTCATTTTCATTATATCTTACCTTTCTTTCTTAGAAATCAGATCCAAAGCCATATGATACAGACTACACAATGTTATACATGATCTTCAGTGATCAAAGTAATATCCTGGAAATCAGACTTTATGTGTCTAGCAATTTATTAAAATAATAGTTCAACACAGCTTTGGAGAAGTGCATATTCTATGTTTCTGTTCTGGAAAACTGGCAGGTACCTTTTTTTCCTTTTATTGAGTATTACCTAGTGTGTTAGGGAATGCAGGGCTGAATTCTAAGAAATAAAGATGCTTCACAGTGTGGCCACACAACCTAAATAGAAATTAATCCTGTGTTTCATTTTGACAGTATAATCCCAGGGGAAAAAGCTTCCTTTTTTTTTCCCAATATATTTTTGGTAGACATTTCTTGCAGTTACATAAAAGTAGAGTCTGTATTTATTCCAAACAGTGCTAACACAATTAAATCAAATTCACAAATACTCAGCTTGAGTTATTGAAATTTAATTAGAAGTGACAGCTGTGTCTGGTCTTTGGACAAAAATACGCATGGAGTTTTGAGTATGAATTAGACAGGAGGAGGTGAGAAAATACTGCATGACTATGCTTCAAAAAAGGGATTTGGGAGCAATTGTGTCTTTTAAACTCAACAATCTCCTCTAGACTTTCCTGCCCCAATTTCTATGTTCATATCTTTGGAGTAAAACCCTAAGTGATAAGGTTTTCCTATACATACTAGTGTCCTCCATGTTACACAGTAACAAGTCATCCTATCTAATCTTTGTAAGATACAGAATTATTATATGTAAAAATTCCTTCATGGTTAATTTAGATAAATACAATGGTTACCATGAGGAACATTTGCTATTTTCCTGAATTTTTTCTGCTTTAGAAAAAAAAATTATATCTTACATCTTAAAAAGTTAACATGGGTTGTATTCATGTCAGGTCGATATTGAATCAAACTTGTGTTTCTGGAAATATAGAGCATGAATACTTTTAATAAGGCTTCAGTCACAGAATGATAAATTCATTGTGACAAAAGGCACATGCTAGCCTGTGGTGAGAAAGCTACTGTCATTCATTTTATGAATGGATGGTATGCAAGAAATCTAGAGCGCAATTTTTATTTTTTTTGAAAGTTATTAAAATGACTGTCAGTGTTAAAAATAATAAGCAGTCAACTTCTCTAGGTTTCCTTTGCATTGTAGAGCAGGTAGTTAAACAATAGGATCCTAGCTGCAAAGTTACTTTTCCTAAAAAAAAAAAATCTGAGTGTTCATTTAATGAAAGTGATCCATACTTGTACTTAAACTTCAGAATATGCAAAGCCTAATGCTAGCTTCTAGTTAATTTATTCATTATTTATACCCTGCTATTTTAAGATTATGACTGGACAGCCATTTTCATGTATCCTGACTGCCTATCATGTAGAAATTTTCATCTTGAAGTCAGTAAGACACACAAGACATCCAGCAGGTCTGAGACTCTAAGGAAGCTGCACATGAGACTTGATCCTGCTCAGGGGAAGCATATCTGTCTAAATACCTGATATCCTCCCACACACTTTTTCTGGTCTGTATTATCCTTTGTCTTTCACATACAGAGCAGATTGTCTTAATTTTATTGGATGACCTACCTAATCTCTTAATGAGTTTTTGTGACTTTTTTCCGGTTGTGTGTGTTTTCACATGGTGTTCCTTGCTTCCTTCTTCCTCCTATTCAGAAAGGAAGACTATATTCCTATTCCTCTGAAGAGGTGGCTCTAATTTCCTGCCACTTCTGGTGGAAACCAACAGAAGAGATTATGTGTGAAGGATAATCTTTCAGTCTTTCAACACTCTATCTCTAAATCTCCCTGAAACAAATTTTCTATTATCTCTGCCTCACTCTCTAGACATAATGGAAACAGAATAATTGTATCATAGAATGGTTTGAGTTAGAGTGTATGTTCAAAGATCATTTAGTCCCAATCCTCCTGCAATGGGCAGGGACATCTTTTACTGGACCAAGGTTTTCAAAACTCCTGTCTAACCTTACTTTGAACACTTTCAGGAATGGGGTATCTACAACCTCTCTGGGCACCCTGCTTCAATGTCTCACCACAGTTTCAGCTGAATCCAGGACTCTATCACTGAAATTATAAATGTGTGAGAACTGGGATGATGGAATAGGCAAGAGCTAAAATCAAAATCTTAATTTCTTTAAAGTGACAGTTAAATGTATCCTTCCTCTTGCCCAAGTGACATCTTGCTTGAGACACCATGTAGTTCTAATGTCAGAGTTAGACTGCCAGGTGGAAAGAGCTTTTAAAAGTTTGTTGTGACTTCACCACTGAATGTTTGAAGAAAATATGCATAGGTCTGAGGCACAGTGTGGGTCATAAACCTGAGGGCCAGCTTCTAAGATGAAGTTGCAGAGTACTTACGATCATACAGTCCCTGTACTACATGTAGGTGCCATCAAAAAGTGCTGTGGGTCTCTGATGCTCAAAGCTGCTGGCAGCTGATAAAAGGTCAATCCCAGGAGATTCTGCAGCAATCTACCTGTAAGGCTGCGGAAGTTAATGGAGCTGCAGAAATAACCAATTTCCTGTGAGTATTGGGTAGAATACTGGTGTTCTACATGTGATTTTTAATTTTTTTTTTTTTAAGAGGCAAATTTGGTTATTTTTTTAGCTCCTCTGGCTTTAGCTATATTAAAGGTAACTAAGCTTGTTAGCTCTGTTCTTTATATCCTTTACTAAGACATTGCTTCAGAAGATGTCTGCCTATTAACTTTAAAAAAAGACTATTTTACAAACTCACATAGGGCTAACTTTTAAGCAGCTTAAACCTTGTAGCATAAATCCAATGTTTTATGTCAAAAGATAGAGGGTAATTCTGCAGATTGGTTGAAATACCTTTCAACTGTTAAGAAAGGTTTACAATGTGCTTCTACCCTTGTAAAGTATTCAGTATCTTTTAATTATACACAAACAATTTTATTCACTTTTTCTAGCCAAGTTGCCTTGAAACAATTTTTTCTATATTAAAATTTTCAGAAAAAAAGAAAAAAAATGAGCTAGCAAAAATCAGTATCATTAATATAAAGTTGAGAACCACTTTTTCTCAAGATTTATCTGGCTTGAAATATGTTATGAACTGTGCGCTTAAGAGGGTGACTGTCTTATTTTATAGCTCAAAAAATACAAAATATGCATAAAGAAAGATTTATTTATTGTAGTTTAATGCTTTCAGCTAATGGGCTTAATTAATTAGGTTAAATTTAATATTTATTATTAAATATTGAGACTTCTGAACTTAAAAATCTGCTAGAACATGGTTTTTATTCTTGTTACAAATAATGGTACTAAAATTCACATTTTAATAACCTTAATACTTGTTAGAGAATTATTTCCAATGGATGATACCAAAGATTACATTTCAACTAGTCCTGTTTCTATATTTTTCTCCATGAATTTTTAAGTTTTTTCTACATATCATGCTTGTTCTGGCATAGCTTCAAAACTATTTTATTGGATAAATGGAATGTCTCATTTGCTTCTTTTTAATGTGATGGTGAACATCTGATTTGAACCACAAAATATGTGGTTAGACTGAACAGAAGGTCAGCAATCATTACTGACTTCAGCAATCATTGCAGAATCTTGGCCAGACTATCAGTTTTGTAAAGTATATTAAATCTGATCCTAACTCGGTAAACTCAAAGTTCTATTGACTTCAATAAGATTTGGATCAAACTTTTGGAAAATGTTTTGGTTTGACCTGGCAATAGTACCGTGTGTTGAGAAGACACCTAAGGAAAATTCTGTTAATTAGGCTAATACAAATAAAAAAGATAATTTTTTTTGTGTATTCTAGACATTAGCACAATGCTAGATATCGATATTCTCATTCATGTTACATGGTAGCTTACTGCTCATACAACTCCCCTTAGAATCATAGAGCAGCATAAATGCACCTGCTTTAGCATCTAAGGTTAGTCTGAATGTTGACGTTCAAGGGAATTTTCCAACAATATACCTATTGAAATTATTAATGTAGGACTCATCTATATCTTACTAGTTAACCTTGCAAACAAAAGAGCCTGCTAGACTGGGTACCCTCTGAATATCCTGAATATTGCTTAAAGTATCCATAGTCATTTTCTTGAAAGAGAAAAGAGGACACTCCCATGCACCAAACCACACACACAAAAAAACACCTAGGAAAAGGAAGTGTAGCAGAACTTCCTACTTTCTGAACAGTATTTTTGTGGTTTTCGACCTGAAAAAAGTAACTGGTTTGACTTTGTCCTTCAGATGCAAAAGGACTCAGACATTTTGTCTTACATTTCAATCTGCTCTGCACTGCTGTCACTCAGTAGCTTAATTTTTTCAATTGACTACTGAAAATATTGGATATGGATTTATTGTCACTCTTCAACCTTCCCTGTTTCAATAGCAGGTAGTTTTGATAATTATTAAATAATGGGTAATATACGATGGCTTTTAGAGGATGTGGTAAGGTTTTTAAAGGAATTTGGGGATTTTGGAGTTTGCTTGGTTTTTGGTGGTTTTCTTTTTCAGTTTCATTTTCCATTTAACTATTCAGTTGTGTTTCAGATAAATCAGTTAATTCTCTTCAGTGTTATCAGTTGCAGTGGAATACATATTTTTATAATCAGCTTAGATAGTCTTTACAAAAGAGTGACCCATATGCTTGAATGGTAAAAACTTGCTTGGTCTGACTTCCCTATATTTGGGGCAGTGATGTCTAGAGGCAATATAGTTCATGATCATTTCAGAAACAATGTCAATGTTAAGAAAAGACCCATATAGATGCTCTTTTTGGGTTATCTTTCTTTGTATTTCTGTAGCACAATTATTTGTTTAACCAAGCTGGTTGGCTTTTACAACTGAAAGCTTTGCTAAATATTTTAAGCAAATAGTAAACAAGAGTTTTTGTTTCTTTGAAAACCATTCTTATACTTAATCAACTTGTAATCAGTATTATTAAAGTATTTTTAAAACTACATAAAAAAGTAAATGTCTTAATGTGTTGTGTATTACAAAGTTATTAAAGAACTATGGCAACATTAAGGTAATATCAAAAGTTCAGTCTGTATATATCCATAATGTATCATGTTGTATTAATAGAGTTTTGATTGTCAATTTACATAAAATCAGGGTAGAACAATGTCTTTAATCCAAAGTGATTTTTTTCATGAAGTTTCCTCCTTTTATGTGGCTTCTCTGAAGGCAGATATACATGCAGAACAAATACGCTTTATTTCCGGCTGACATTTAAGACACACTTTTGCCTTTTGTATTTTTCTGCTTGAATAAAACAGTTACCCAATAAAATAACAGAAATTTTTCAATCTCAGTCTTGCTGTGTTTCTTTAGAACTATAACTGAAACTGTCAGAAAAATGAAAGTAAGAAAAATAGCACACTACAGATTGCAGAATAATTGGTCTTGGAAAAAAAAAGTAGAGAATGAAATATTTTAAAATGCCTAGCTTTTAAAAATATATATATGGCT
Organism: Cettia cetti; assembly: GCA_013401135.1. Taxonomy (NCBI): domain Eukaryota; kingdom Metazoa; phylum Chordata; class Aves; order Passeriformes; family Sylviidae; genus Cettia; species Cettia cetti. The sequence continues at coordinate 500 of VZUI01055611.1, read as the reverse complement.
GAGGTGTTAGCCGGTGTCTTTCTCATAAAAGAATGTGATAGGAAAAAAAAAATCAAAACTACTGAGAACTTTGTGAGTTATACCACAACTCTATTTTTAAAGACCCAGAGACTTATCATGCTGTGAAGTTAATTGCAAAATCCTTTTGACATTCATGAGAACAGATAAGTCCTTGTAATACTCCGAATGACAAAGTATCCTGAAATCAGCAACCACTGATTTTGACCATCTTTTTTCTGTATTTATCAAGAAGAGAATTTTAATTTTGAGATGTACTCAGGATAAGCCAAGTGCTCCTTGTCCTTCCTTCTTTAACTTCAATATTTTTCTGAAAGTTCATACTCTAACTGATTAACAATATTTATATCACTACATGAAGTTATTTACACCACATAAGATGGTATCTGGGCAGAGCTGATCCATCTGTTTCTGCAACGTCATCTCTTTCCTAGAAGACATCTTTCTCCTCCCCTCTCCTCTCCTCTCCTCTCCTCTCCTCT